>OZ004589.1:600000-906966 GCA_963924555.1 Crambe crambe
TCCTATTGTCCACATCATGTGATTGCTCTCATTCGACCGCTTTCCCCAACGGGTTTAGTGAGAGCATTCTTCACACCTCCATTGACGGGAATGTAAATGGAGACACCACTGAGGGTGGGTTATTCACTGCATATCTTGATCTTGTAATGTGCGTGGCTATAGTACATGCAAGTTCAGTAGTAACTATCTCTTTTATGGATTTGCAATCGGTGAATGAATTTCCTGTTTTCTCATTGTTTATTATAGCCAACCCATGTAGTAGCATGGGTGTTCTGTTAATCTAGACCCTTAGGACTAGACTGTACATACATGAACACAGATGATTGGTTGGGATATTTGCACACGTGCATAAACTGCCCAAAGTATATTATTTTAGTTACATGCCCACATAGAATTTCTTATGGCAATTCATTCAGGACAATGATTTATGACCATACACTGCAATTACATAGCTAACTCTGTACATTTCTTTTCCAAGAGCAAGAAAGCATATTCGATGGAACGATGAATTACCAGACTTGTGCTTGCTTTAATAACATACCATTGCACTTTAAAATAATACATACTGTCATAATTATAAATAATAAACTAATGAAACAACAGCAATAAATAAACAAACAAAAACATACTATGTACCAAGTTACGATCTGCACAGTACAGCTATTGCACCTTAGGCTCTGCAGTATACTTCCCTGAAGCAAGACACAAATAGCATAGTATAATACATAGGGTGATTATTACCTACATACATACCTGAGATGCATTTCTTCTTGAGGAGAGAGACTTTGTATGCGGAGCTTGTCAGGTCTAGTGAGAGGTTAGAGAGTGTTTCTCCTTCACAAGTGAAAGAGGCTACAGCTGAGGACGGACTGGACGGGCCATTGTTCAGGTCAAATTTAGCGTGCAGGGGGGAAGCAGCTGCAAACAGAGGGAGAGTATTCACAATACTAGCTAAGAACAATAACAGAAAATGACCATGTACTTTGCACTTTGTTGAAAGCATGCAACAACATGCAACAATAACACTCCATCCAAGAGTAGTTTAAATGTATGCAGAAAGTGATGGGTACATTATTAGATTACCTGGGTTATCTGGTGGAGGGATGTCTCCTATTGTCCACATCATGTGATTGCTCTCATTGCACCACTTTCCCACGGGTTTAGTGAGAGCATTCTTCACACCTCCATTGACAGGAATGTAAATGGAGACGCCACTGAGGGTGGGCTTGGATTGGAACACACCAGGCTGGTATGTGTAGTCCAACCGGAAGTTAGTGATGCTAGCATCACACTTCATGTAGCACAGCAGCTGAAGGGGAAGCTGAGATCCATCACTAACATTCACCTATGTATGTACACACATAAGAGGAATGATTTATTGCTAAGCAATAACCTCTTACCTCGTACTTGAGGACTTGGACATTATAGAAAGGGGTGGAGGCTTTGGCCTGCATTTTCTTCAGGTAATTCATCAGTGACTCCATCTCAAAGCTGTACTGTACTCCATCCTCACTCCTGTTCAAGACAATACACATCAAATGGTCCACACTTACTATACTAAATGCCACAGTAAAGTCTTTGGCACAATCATGCATGTCCCAACTCACTTTTTGATCAGATGCTGATTGTGCAGTATTTTCTCAACCTTATCCATGCCACTTGTCTTGAATGACAATGGTTCATAAGAGCCCAACTTTGGCAAGTAGCTGGCAGGGAAGGATATTGCGACTTCTCCTGTTACTTTGACCTGACAGTCGGCAGAATTTGTCCCCTTGAAAATGGCATTGCATGTCTCTTGTATTGCTATGGCAATAGGTAGTGTGGGAGTGGTCATGGCAGGACTGGTGGGTGTCACAGAACGGGCACTGATTTGGTTCGTGGCTAAAGGTGAAAGTGAGTTTGCTGAAGGTGATTCTCCAGCATGACGGAACAAACTTGCACCCCGGGGGGCGGGAACAGGGGGCTGATCCTCTCCCCCCAAGGATGAGGAAGAGGCAGACAAGAGCTGGATGGGATCCTTCCGACCTAGAATTGGACTCGAATCCAGTGATTTGGAACCGGAATTGACTTTGGTAATTGAGGGGTCCTGCCCATTTGATGATAGAGTTGGCTGTAACAGGGAAGGGAATTGAGTAAGAAGTGACGGAGGATTAGACAAGGGTTTATTTCCATTAGACAGGAGGAGGGGAGCATCAGAGGATGGATTGGGAAGGGCTCCAGCAGACCGTCTCTTAGTGGGGATAGGCGGGGCAGGAATGGAGGCCAGGGCCGAGGCCTCACTCTGACTCTTGATGGAGGAAGTCCTGGGACGAGGGAGGGAAGGACTCGAAGTGTCCTGGGAGGAGGAGGTGGTCGTTGGAGGGTCAACCTTGGAGGTGGCAGAAGTGGACAGATTCGGAGGGGAGGAGATGCCCCACGGAGGAAGGGAAGCTAAAGGATAAAGAAGAGAGGATGAGTGTAGACATAACATCAAAGTTTCAAAATAACAACAACAACAACAACAACAACAACTACTACTACTACAACTACAACAACAACAACAACACAATCCAGGATTGCCAGGAATGCCTCACTTGCTCTATAGTACCTGTGATGTTTAAGGCTTTGTTATCGAAGGACGCAGGAGGCTCCCCCGTAGGGGAGGCTAAGGAGATAAGGGGGGCAGGAATATTGGAGGCCTTTCCCTTGGAAGCAGAGGAGGAAGGAGAGATCGGGAGCAGGGGAGCCGGGATCTGGGGAACATTGCCCCCTCGCTTGGAGTTGGGAGCTGCAGGAAGCAGCGGGATGGGCATCTGAGGGCCACTCGTGTCAACATCAATATCAAGGAGAGATGCTACATTCGATCTGCACAGAAAAGGAGAGAGCATGTGTGAGGGAAGGGATGGGTAAGATAAAGGAGGGGGGGAGGTGGGAGATCAGAGAGATAGAGGAAGGGGACATGTGAAAATGCGAAAGAGGAGTGAGATAGAAATGGTGGAGATGGAGGGGAGAAGGGTAAATTATATTTGCTCACTGTTCAGCAATATTGTTGGAGCTGGTAGTGGCTGTTATCTTACGAGAGGAAGGTGGAGTCCGATTGCCTCCAGCCATAACTAAAATAAACAAACTAAATAAATAAACAAACAACCTGTTATCTATTTATACAGCTGTAATTCGATTGCCAACGCTGTTCTTTGTGCAACACTCCACATAAACTCACTGTTGAGGGACTGGGAGCTTGTTGCTTTCTTTATGCCAACAGGACTGCCGGCATTCAGCCTCAGGCTCATCATGGAAGCTTTGATGTCATCCACGGTGGAAGCAGGTTGGGTGGAGCTCTCACGAATCTTAATGTTCCTGATCTTATAACTCTCTGGCTCTAGAGTTCAGAGAATAAGATGTTAAAGATCCCAAAGAAGTGGTAACCACCAATTTCCTTTCATGTGGAACCATACATACATACCATCATCAAAGTCACTGTCGCTCTCCGAGTCTCCTCTCTTCTCGACTGGGTCATCAGGGAACCTGCTGATATTAGCAGCATCCTCAGGACGAATGCTATAGCCCTCTTCATCAACTTCTGGGGCATTCTGTCAACAGGTAAAAGTCACATGCTAGTCACATGACCTAATATGATTATTAACACATACTTCAAGGTTTTGAGATTGAGTTGGTTCTACTGATCCATTGGTGGTGACGTTCTTTGGCTTTTTCTTGAAACGGCTCCTCAAGGTCTTCTCTGCTTTTGCTGGAATGAGATCACATGACCAGCACATGACAAGATTAGTAGATATGCTTACGATTGCTCTTTCCAGCAGAAGAAACATCCTCAGATGAGGCACTTAGTGATGTATTGTTCACAAGTGCTTCTAAACGGATAGGCCTGAACTTGTAGGGAGCTACAAAATTAATTATTATGATCCACATTAAAAAATCATGTCAAATTTATCTCACTGGGTTTGTCTGTGCCAGTTCCCTTCTCCTTGGTGAAATCCTTGAGCAGTTTCTCTACTGTCAGGATGTCCAATTGAGAGTTTAAGATGGAGTACAACTCAGCTATGTTCACATGGTTCATATCCTGAGTCTGCAATGGCATAAAAATCTACTTTTTGCCTAATATCTTAGCACTAGCTAGAGAGCTTATGATCCTCTAGCTCTATCTTTTAAATGTGTCGACCCTTTACCAGTTTATTGATTTGACGACCCTTTACCTACTCCAAGCACCCAACACACCTGCGTAATTTTTCCCATGAAGGTAACCATCTGTGCCAAGTGTTCTTCCTCTAGAGATTCAAACTTCATACAGGCCTCAGACATCTTCCCCTGAAACTCCATCAGGTGGTTGCAGTGCTTCTTCACAGCATCTTCATGTTCTTTCTCTAGAGAGAGAGAGAGAGAGAGAGAGAGAGAGAGAGAGAGAGAGAGAGAGAGAGATGATAGAACACCAAAAATGTCTCTCCTTTGACTTACTTGAGTAATCCAAGAGACCCTGTGCTTGCTTTGCTCTGCTCTCGTACTGCATGCAATTAAGTCAATAATAAAAACTTGGACCTGTTTATAGTACCTTACATTCACGTATTGAAAACTCAATATTTATTCCAACACAAATAAACTTTCCAACATAATATTTATTTTGTATTTTATGGATAAACAATAGCCAAAAACTTTAACATACATAGCACATACATACCCCATTCATCTTTTCCTTAGCCTTGGGGTTGGTGGCAGACTCAGCCCTGACCTTCTCCAACTTTCTCTTGATCTTTGCCGACTGCTCTGCACACTGCTGATAGTGCTTCTTGGTCCGTTGCAGAGAATTTTCCGTTGCCTGGTACTGCACTAAACATTCCTGTGCCTGCTCTATCTCTCCCCTTATCTGTAAGGCATAATGAGGACTAATTACAGGGGCAGGGGTGAGGACTAATTACAAGGGCAGGGGTGAGGACTAATTACAGGGGCAGGGGTAGCTAAATTATGCATAGGGTTGCAAAAAATGGGCAGAGTGAAAATTAGGACCAGTATATTTCTAGCCTTGAATCACATTCTGGTCACATGATAGTCACATGATTTGATTGATGGACTTACATTGGTCTTGAGCTTCTCCTTCTGAGAGTGGTTGTACTCGCCTATCTCCCGGGACAGATCTGTCAACATTTTCACAAACTTGGAGTGAATGGTCACCAGTTTCTCGCACATCTCTTTCAGTAGTTCCCACAAAGGCCCAAAGGTCCTGTACAGTTAGAACACAGAGTATATTCCCAATACTATGACTTCACATCAGGAAATAACATGAAATGTTGTTACTATAACAGCATAATAGTTAGGACTGTGATAGAGAAATTATTCTTTCAAAGTCCGGGCATACTTCACTTTTTCCTTATAAGGTCAGTGCACATACGCAGGTTTCATAGGCAATAAAGACTTCTCCCCCCATAATGTGAATAATGGAACCACTGGTAGACTTATGAAGTCCAGTGTGTATACTAAGTTACCCTAATGTGGAACCAGCTGTGACTCATATGGAAGCTGTTGTGTGACTTATGAAGTCCAGTAATAAGTTACCCCTAATGTGGAACCAACTAGTGTGTACTAGCTTACCCTAATGTGGATCCAGAAATGTGATTGGTAGACTTATGAAGCTTGGACAGCCCCTTAACATATCCGTCTTCAGTTACCAACCTACAGGGTATCTCAGAGTATAAAATTCACCAGCATCCAATCCCTATGAATCATTGTGTGTACCTCTCTTTGATGAATTCACCCAACTCCTTGCTGGCTGTGATACCCGCCTTCATATTCTGCAAAAGCACTTCAAAACCTGCATTCTCCTGCCCCTGCAGTACAATAGTGAAGTTAAATATCCCATCACAAGAAAATCACAGCATAAAACCACAAGGGATATAAGGTAGACATAGCAGTGCCCTTCCTGCTTCCAGGTCCTCGGGTTTATCTATCAATACTGAGAGGGGTTAACCCCTCACTCATGAAAATAACGGCTCACCCAAAACTTCTGATGGAATTGAACTTTGAAAGGTACGAAGCTCACCCAAAAATTCTGATGGAACTGTGCCGTAGAAGCCATGGCACACTGCCCAGCACAGGAAGAGGCGTGGTCACTTAATCACCAGTACAATAAGACCCAGGTGGACAAACAGGTCCAAATATGGTTCGTCAAAATCCTGGTAAACAAATTGTCAGTTTGAAGTGTAGATTCAGTGTAGATTCTGAATAACATAACTAGACCGGGATTACACTAAAACCTATGTGCAGAAGAGAACAATGAGGATTCATTCCATTAGGTAGCACCATCCATTCAGGAGGAAGGCTTCACTTATCTCATGCCTTGTGTGTTTAGAAATTGTCTGTGAGAGGACTGACAAAAAACAACAAAAAAAAACCACCTCTGCCCACACAAGTATAATTTTCCAGTGAAAGTAATCATAGCTAAATGTACTTGCATCCACCTATGCTAACAGATAAGCTAGATGACTACAGTATTAATTGCTGCTATTATTGTGACTACACTATGTCTAGTGGTTTTAATCGATCAACCACAAGGGGTTGGTGGCATTCCTCTACCCACTCCTGTGTCAAAATTGTGTGGTGACCGAGTTTTTCCTTCCTCAATGGAAGGTGTGTGTCCCATGTTGGCGCTATCACACACATGTTGCTAATGTCACACACTCTGGAAATCTCATTTCACTTGCCATGTGACCACTTAGTGTCTGGCAGTTACAAAGCAGCTGTTCCTTCCTAATACGGCCTGGAAGGGGTACTGAACAGCTTCAATAGCAGGAGCATTCATTATTAAGGGGGTAGGAGGGTAAAAAATACAAGTGAACAAGGAACAGAAAGATTCTTAAGGGAAGGTAAGAATCAGGAATGAATAAATTGATATGAAACACATGGAGAAAAAATTCAAATTATGGCACATGTATGTTATGTTTAATACTCTCAAGAGAGTAATACTGTAGTACATACTCACTCCATTTATAGGAAACACCATCTTAACTGAATACGTTGCATTTCTGATAAGATCACTCACCCAGCTACATAAGGTCACAGCATAGATGGACTCCTTGACCAGCCCAAACCTCGTAACATCCTACTACCAGTTGAATAAAGCAACCTCTGAATCTGAATACTTAAGTACAGGTTTCAGAGCCAGAAAAAGGACTGGTCCACAGACTGTTCAGTTTAATACTGTTACAGGATGTGGGCAGGTCTAAGGAGCATTAAGGTAATTTGTTGTACAGGCCACAATGTTTTATACCCACATAGTAACTACACTCACCTTGGTAGCATGCAAGGTAGCCTTAGTTAGCTAGTTAGCTCAGCTGGTTGTGGTTAGTTATTCCAAGGAGCTGAGTCACAGAAATTCCGTTCCAACTGCCACTCCAGAACCGCTGGGGCTATTAAACCAATTATAGACACCTACTATAAAACTTGGCTACAGTTTCTGCTCAAATGAAACACAGAATGCCCTGGACACGATGAAAATACACACTTGGGCTAAAAGGGGTGTGGCGCATAACACGGAACCGGAAGTTATAACACATACGGAATATGCGGATATTATTATGACGTCATCGCGTCAGTGATTCTAACGATGCTTTACCTACTATAATCTCTATGAGTCTTTTTGACTGTATTTGCTGCCCCAAGCACCACCTAAGAACTGCAGTGGTGTGGCATGATCCTTCCTCTAAGTCCCCCTGTATCTTCTCTTATTCAGACCTCTTCCAAGCAGCCAAATTCATTGCAGAAAAACTATCCGAAAAAATCACCTCCAATTCCCCAATTGGTCTCTATGGACGAAACTGTCCACAACTTCTCACAGCAATACTTGCAGCTATGTCTGTACTGGTGGACCTGGACAGTGAAGGGGGTGTGATCTCAAGAGGTGTGGCTTACCTTCCTGTGGACTTGAGTAATGTTGCCTGGCATCAAGAAAGAAGTTTGATGAGGTGTGATGTGGAAGTGGTGCTCATAGAAATATCAGCAATAGAGGTAAATGCACACAACACATTATTCAGTGGAGGTCAATTATTGTACATGGGGCTTTTCTAGAATATTCCAGAGCTAGCTAAGGCAACCTGATACATGCATAGGAATAGAGTAATTAAGTAACTATGCAAACAATGAATTTAATAGTAGTTAGAGGAAGAAGGGGTAGCTATGCACACACACACACGATATAATTTTGATAAATAAGTAGCCACACACACTTTATAAAACAAAAGTACTTTATTTGTTATTTTTCTTCCATCTCTACATTTTCCAGTAATGGTTCACGCAGCTCCACTGATGTGGTTGTTGGTTTTTTTGTGTGGACTAGATTTTGGTCATTTCTGACTGTAGATTCTTCAGTTGTACATGTGATCTCCTTGTTCTTAAATCTCTTCATAAATGCTTGCTTAACTGAGAGGTAGTAAGTTTTGTTCCGCACTTGGAGATAAGTGTGGTAGGCTAAGATACCAATAAAGGTGACGAGGCTGATTGAAACTGATACACTTACACAAGCACACAAAGCACTTGCTCTCTCGTTCTTCCCTTTGAGGTAGATCAGAGTTGCTGACACAATCCCCAAGTTAAGCAGAAAAGATAACTCCAACATATTCATGTATTTGTTTTTATAAACTTTATTGATAATAACCTTTATTGTCAAAGTCCCCCAAGTGACTAGTGCTATTGCGTATGAGTTGGTTAGGAGAGCATTATCTTTGTAGCTAGCAGCAAAGACAAGGAAAAGGAAGCAACGTATAAGTAACATGAGGCCAGTCCAGTAGCGATGTTTCTTGTTATAGGGTGCATGATAAGCGTCCATGATCGATATGAAGGCAGTGCCACGTATCCACCTCAGGCACTTCCTCTTGAGTGGCAGGGAACGAAGCCATTGTCCAAATATAAGCATCAGTGTGTAAGGAAGAAATAAAAGAACCAGAGCTGCTAGAGAAACAGCAAAGAGAAAAATGTGCTTTCCTTTTACATAATCCACATTGCCATCAAAGAACCAAACTTTATCAGGAGTGAAAGAATCTGATACGTTGCTGGCTTGACTCACCTGTATCTCTGTGAAGGTCAAAGCTGTTATGATGGTCTTGAGGATCTTGTTGTAGGAGAGTAAAAAGAGAGTGGCAAGTATTGCAATGTTGTTTCTCCCGAATATTTTCATCGCTCTTGAGCTGTAGTGACTGGCTAGTATTATTGCTCCTACAAGAAGCCACACATACAGTGGAAAGACAAACTGCAACCAGGTCTTTACGTAACTATCCATCCCTGGATAAAAACAAGTCTCAATTCCCAAATCCAGGTTCAGCCAAGCTATGAAAACTGTCAGTATCGGATGAATGGAACAGTTACTTACACTTGTTAATCCACCGATGGAAACAACATTGGCATAAAATATCAGTCCATTCAGAGATCCATGAGAAATTGTCAAATTGAAAATCAATAAGAGAGCAATTAATGCCATACCTGCAATGATGAATGTAAGTGTCAGCCAGATGAAGGTGTGCTTTGACAGGCACTGAAGACATCTCGATCCACCAAACACAATACTGTAACTTTCACGACATCCACCACAGAGTATTCCACTGTGGTTATTAACACACTGATCATCAGGATATTGGATGCTGATATTGGTACTGATAATATTACAGAAATCCAGCGGACAGTTAGTGTGTATTTTCAAGTAATGTTCATCATATCTTAACCAAATTGATCCCTTTCTTGTTATGGAATGTGTGTCTATGTTACAGACATCGATGTTAAAAGTTTTAAGTCTCCTTTCACAGTCGCAAGTGTTCATATCCTGTTCAAATCCCTTACCACATGAAGCCACATTGATGTGTATATGAATCGAGAGTGGGGAGCTTTTGCACGGGCCAACAGGCTCAAGAACCAAAGTTGCTATGGAGTCGTGGACAGTAAAAATATGATAGTCCAATGTTTTACATATGTTAGATGTAATATTTTTTCTCTCTTCGCCTCTATCTAGAATCACAGATTCTTCATTGTAGCTTGCTATAATGGTTGATGATACTGGATTATTGTCTTGGTCCACAGCAGCAATTGACACACTAATGATCTCTCCCCTCATCTTAGTGACATTGATTTGTCTTATGCTGCAATTTGGTTTATGATCATCAACGCACACACATGCTTTCATAGGTCGTGATGATATGGCCAATGGGGTTTGTTCATAATGTGAATTAGCCTTGAATGCATCTATGCCATTCAAGAAATGGTTGCCTACTAAGAGATCTTTAATTGGTGGGAGGCACCGATCCAGTAAACCACCATAGATGACTGAACCCTGACCAGCTGTATTGTTTTCAAATATGAAGTATTTGTTATTGACTGAATTGGGTTTGTACTCATACAGAAAGCATAGTTCACTAGGTTTCCATTTTGATGTATCTTGCCTACTACCACTAAATGGGTCCCAGTGGTATATATCTGGTGTGTTTTCACAATCATCATCTTCTACAAAAATGGCTCCACCCTTCCCACTTTTTGATATGACTGCATTATTGGAGAACAGTACTTTTGTATGATTTTCTTTGGTCATATGCCATTCTATTTCAATGCTTGAACGAAGTATGAATATTATATAGTAATCATATCGTGACTTAGTGACTGTCTTTAGAAAGAAAGCTCCACCTTTATGCACAGCAGAATTCCATGAGATATTGAAGAAAAGGCCATCAAAAATCATTCTTGAGTTTACTGCAAACACTGCTCCTCCAGTGGCTGTGGCTGTATTGTTGATTATGTCGATTTCTGAAGAAACCTGAAGAGAGCAATTTAGCAGAAATGCAAATCCTCCATTCTTGGCCAAGTTGGATAGCAAAATGCTTTCTGTCATATGAAGAAGAATAGTTGAGTAGTGCCTGTTCCAGCAATACACTGCACCACCATCTAATCCTGCCTTATTGGAAATAAAAGAAACATTATTCATTGAGAAGGCTATAGATTTGAATATTTGTTCATAGTAAATAGCACCACCAGATTTTTTGGAATAGTTATCTTTGAAGAGAGTGTTAAAAACTATAATATGAGACATTTCAGCAAAAACTGCACCACCAAAGAGTCCTGTATTATTAATGAATAGGCTATTACTAATCTTCAAATTTACTAATTGAATGTGCAGTGCACTGCCATTGTTAGCTCCCCAATGGCTCTGAAATATAGTGTCAGTTATGCCTAGTTTAGTATTGCTATGTTCACTCTCACACCAAATTGCTCCACTGTTGTGAAAGAATAAACTTCTGTTTATTGATATACTATCCATGTTTCGGATGATGATCGAGTAGTCATGGCTATTATTGGTAAATATGCAATCAGCAACTTTAAGTCCATAGGCAAGTACAGGATCAGCATACAGTGAACCAACTATCTTTAAAGTGCAAGCAATGAAATATAACGAAGAAATCCTCAGATTCCCAATTCTTGTAAATAGTAACTCAGTTTGCCTTTGGCAGTGGATTTTCACTACTTGTGAAATGTTCAATGAAGCCATTTTGATACTAATACCATTATATGTGAGATTTTGTTGCCCTGGAATGACATGTATTCCTGGTAAAAGTAGTAGATTTACAGAAGAAATTCTCGATGTGATGCTAACTTGAGGAAGCTGATAGCAAGGTTCCAGAGTGCTGCCATTAAATGTGCAAGTTCCATTATTGCTGTTGTCAGGTGTGATGTAGTAGGTCAGACCTTTCACTTGTAGGTTGAAAGCACTTGTCACTAATATCAGCAGTATTATCAAAATCATCTTGCACTCCAAAAAAACTGTAGCTATGTCTTGCAAGTCTGTTTCTTTTATAGTCTCATATTCCTGGCATATAGCAATAGCCAGGCTTTACTTTCTATGTACACATGTGCAAGGAAACCAGGCTGTTTAAGCAGACGATGGTAAACTCTTTCATTCTCGGGATATGAACTAATCATGGAATTGAAAGGATTCATCATCAACAAACTTTAGCCAACTGACATTTGTATGGTGTGTGTGTGTGTGTGTGTGTGTGTGTGTGTGTGTATGTGTGTGTGTGTGTGTGTGTGTGTGTGTGTGTGTGTGTGTGTGTGTGTGTGTGTGTGTGTGTGTGTGTGTGTGTGAAGGTAGATATTCTGGAAGCCTTCATGCATTTATCCCTAAAACATAATTTGCAGGAATTTATCTCCAGCTATGGAGTGTGGGCTGCTTGTCATCTTGTCTCCATTGACACAAGTCTTCTACAGTTAGGATTCCTACTGGCACGCATCTCTTGGACAGTGGACAAACGATCAGAATGCAGCATTGACAGAGTGGAATTGCAAGACCCTGCAACACTGCAGGAGTATGAACAGAACTGTGATCTATCCTGTTACATGTGTCAGAAGGAATTAGAGGGTGACTCCAATGTACTAAGTCACAAAACTTGTCAACAGGACACTGATGCTAGTTCTCACAATCTGGCTGCTCAACTACTGTCCTGCAATGGGCGTCCTGTTGTTTCTACTTATCCTGGGAGTATAGCATACGTCCTGTATACTTCTGGCACTACTGGTGATCCTAAGATGGTGAGAGTGCCCCACTGTTCAATCGTCCCCAACATCGTGGACTTGAGGTCAAGGTTCACCATTACACCAGATGATATTATATACAATGCTGCTCCACTGACCTTTGACCCTTCAATAGTAGAGGTGATTTCCTCACTTATAGTCAGTCTTCATTTCACAGATATTAGGACATTTATAATTGCTATATCCCCATCTATTTTCCCCCATTAGATATTCTTGTCTCTTTCAACTGGTAGTCAACTACTGATGGTCCCAGATGTGGTCAAGAGGTCTCCTTCCAAACTAGCATCAGTTCTCCTCCATCAACAGCACACTTCAGTTCTGCAGATCACTCCATCTCTGATGTTCAGGTTCCATGAGGATGTCATCCGTGAAATGCTTGGACCTGATTCCCATATCAGGATACTCGCCTTTGGTGGGGAGGCATGTCCAACAATGGAGACACTGATGAAATGGAAATCCCCTAAAGTAAGAAAGAATGTAAGAATACAAGATAGAATCCAAAGTAAGAATCCAAGTAGAATACAAAGTAGAATTCAAAATCCAAAGCAAGAATCTAATAATTATCCTAAGTAAGAATTCAAGGTAAAGTTCTCTGTATATTTACCACACAGAATACCACAGAGATGTTCAATATCTATGGGATCACTGAGGTGTCCAGTTGGGCTACATGCCATAAGATCTCCATTCCTCCCTCCCAGGGGGACCAGACAGTCATCCCCCTGGGGGACCCATTGTTGGGGACGCAAGTAGAAGTGAGGGACGTTGAGACTGGAGACATTCTCACCAGTGGCTATGGACAAATATGGATAGGTATTGATGATGTGCCCCATAATGCAAAAAAAGTGATTCTTGATCATTAACAGGAGGTAATTATAGGGTGTGTCTCGTTGATGATGAGACCATGCCCCCTGCTGATGGCATGTGGTGCAGTGGGGACCATGGGTACATCGACGGTGACAGTCACCTGGTCTACCACGGACGTAGTGATCACCAGGTAAAGAGGTGGGGCCACAGAATAAACCTTGATATCATACAGCAGGTAAAACAATTATTACTTCTTTTTTTTTTTCAAAATTACTTTACTGTCATGTATTTAGAGTATAATCTCCAAACTGGATGAAGTGTCATCATGTGTCCTTTACTCCCATCTCTCAGAAGGCGGGGCTAAACTGGTGGGATTTATCGTACCCAATAGGTCTTTCTCACCCTTAGCAGCAGGGAAGAAGGCAGATCATGAACTGACAGAAAGGAATTTACTGAGCAAGATGAGAGGGCTTCTTCCGAGTCACTGCATTCCTGATAGAGTGATTCTGGTCAACCACTTTCCTCTCACTGCACATGGTGAGGCTAGTTACATGCATGTACATGTGTACATGTGCTTACATGTGCATGGCCTTATATGTGCATGTCCATACATGTATGTGGAATCCTTGATTAAGGGTCTATAATTACATCAGGTAAAGTAGATATTGAGTCACTTCTCGCCTCCTCTCAACTGGAGGACCACACCCTTGATGTCCCACCCACTACTCATCTGGAGGGCAGTGTACATCTCCATCCAGACATGCTCTCCCTGGACTTTATCACTTCTCTGTTGATGTCCTCTGTCACCTCTCTGTCTCTCCTGGATGTATGCTCCCTTGACACCAGCCTCCTTTCATCTGGCGTCAACTCATTCGATATTGTCCGAATAGCCAATCAGGTGGAAGCAGAGATTGAGAATGCGATGAATTTACCCAATATCAAGATACCCCAGCTTCTAGAGAAATTATTTGAATGTAATATTGGAGAAGTCGGTCAATTTATTGCTGACAGACTGTCAGAAATGCTTCAAAACTTGAAATCTGCAACTAGTAGGAAGAGATTGGCTGCACATGACACTTCACCATCTCACGATTCCAAGAAGTTGATGAGAGTCTCAAATGTTATAGCTGGAGGGTCACATGAGAATCATATGATTAGCCCAGAATATCATGTGACCACCACCTCTATAGTGGAGTCATGGAGAAGAGGCCAATATTTCATCAATGGAAAGTAAGAATATAATGAGGAACTAGCAAGTTAGTTCCAGACTGTTGTCAGATCACAAGGTTAGATCAATGTGTACCTTAACAGGTTGCAGAATATTGCAATGAGCCGTATGTATATGAACTCTGGAGACGAAACAGACTCAACTACCTCCCAGAGGGAATGTCAGCTGACCACACTCTGGAAAGTGGACACTTTGAAATGTGTTGACGCTTCTCCCCTGCTGGTCAGGAGATCTCACATGAGGAGGACATCTGTGGACAGAACTCGTTCTAACGATATGGAGGAATCTTCTTGTATTGTGTATATAGGGTCACATTCTCACTTATTCTTTGCTCTGGATTTTAAGACAGGAGAGGTTTTATGGCGGACTGAATTGGGAGATCGTATCGAGTCCTCTGCCTGTTGTTCAGCATGTGGAGAGTTCGTCATAGTAGGTGAGGGAGGTGTGGTCATTACATCATCATCATGAGATCACTATATAACTGATCATTATTGGTTGTTGTACCAAGTTGTTATAGTGGTACATTCTCCAGGTTGTACACATTCTCCAAGTTGTTAAATGATACATTCTCCAGGTTGTTATGATGGTCATCTATACGTTCTCAGTGCCAGTACTGGAGAGGTACATTGGAAGTTTTGTCCCTCTCATTCTAAAGACCCAATAAAGAGTTCACCCTCCATAGACCCTCTCACTGGGTATGTTTGGTTCGGGTCACATGATCATCACATATATGCTATAGATATCAAGGTACTATACTCTCTTCAATCCAAGTCATAAATTCATCTCTTTTATATACAATAGAAAAAGTGTATGGTCCACAGATTGTACCCAGGTGGAGGGTCAATTTTCTCAACCCCCTGCGTAGATAGTGAACATAGAAGAATCTATTGTGCTACTCTTCAAGGATTGGTGATTGCATTTCACCTTGTGAGTAGCCACAAGATATTTCCTTCCGAGTAGTGTGACTTCTTTGTTTAGGATAGTGGAGAATTATTATGGCAATATTCGGCCCCCAAACCTGTGTTTTCCTCACTGGTCTTCATCCCAGCATGTGAGTGTGTTGTCTTTGGCTGTGTCGATGGTCATGTTTATTCACTTCACGCTGAGGATGGTCAAGAGGTAAGGAAAGATTAGCTGCAAGTTACAAATTTGTAATATATATTTAGCCATTGGAAGATTAAGGGGAGGAGCTAGGGGTGGAGCCTTCAGACATATATAGATTAAGATGAGGAGCTGGGGTGGAGCTTTCAGTACATTGGGGAGGAGCTGGGGTGGAGCCTTCCCAGTGCAGTAAAACTTTATTGTGTCTCACAATGTCATTCTGAGTACGTGCAATAGCATCACTAATGGCAACTACAATTAGAAAAATTATATAATGAATGACACATGCAAGAATAACTTTTGATGGTGTTATTAAAAGTGTGAGGAGTTATAGCAGATGAACAGAGTACATGTGAGACAATAACATCCACAGTATGTCAACAGTTATGATTCTCTATCATCTTAGTTTATAATGGGCCCTTGGAGTGTGGTTGTAATGCATCTAGCTATAATTCAGGCTACATTGAATCCCCTTCTTTTATTTGGGGGGGGGGGGGGGGGAGTCTTCTTTTTTTTCTGCACTTTTTAGCATCATATATAAATTGTATTTGCATGTTGATATCACGTGACATGATTAACACACATTAATAATAACTGAGTAGTCCTCATCAGTACTGGTGCTTGAGTTGAACCGATGAACAGAAATCCCTTATTTGTTCACTCCTAGCAGATCTCCAGAGCCAACACTGATGGTTGTGTTTTCTCCTCCTGTTGCGTCATTCATACTGCTATTCTCAATGACATGGACTTGAACATGGGAATCAAAATATTCTGTGGCTCTCATGACAAGTATTTATATTGTTGGAATGGAAATTTGGAACTGGAATGGAGAACTAAACTGGATTCTGAATTATACTCGATTCCATTCTTTAATTGTATTGAAAGTAAAGAGCACGGTGATGATTTATTTTGTCTGTGTGTCTGTTCAACAGCAGGTGTGCTCTACGTGGTAGATGCAAGGAAGGGCTCCATCCTCACCATGTTGAGACTCCCAGGTGACCTTTTCTCTTCACCTGTTTCAGTCGATAACTGCATTATTTTGGGTTGTAGAGACAATAACATTTATTGTGTAAAACTTACATAAAGTTCATAGAAATGTTTCATTTTGATAGCTAATTAGAGTATTGTTTAGGAGTTAGCTGTGAATTTTTATCAAAGGATTTGAACTTTTGATGACATCTAGTGTGTGTGTATGTGTGTGTGTGTGTGTGTACTCACAGGATTTGAGATTTGGAGGATTCATTATGCGAGCTACCTCACAATTTGTCAATTATTACGTCATAATTATAATAGATCACTAATACTAATAACAACTAATGACTTGAAAGTCTAATCAGTGTGTTATGACAAGTGAATCAATGTTCCATTTATAAACATCCCCTTGATCATTTGCACAATAACAACCATTCCTTCCATTTTTGCTGCAAGTGCTTCTCTGGATGTACTGTAAGTACCAGTTTGTGCATGCAGTGTTAATTAATGATTAGTTTATATTAATGCAGGGAACCAATGGCTATTAAGTTCCAGATACTGTTCATCACCTTCTGCATTCATTATGTCTCAGGTTAGTAATTTGACTCCTCTAGCTAATCGCTAGCTATCAGATAGCTTTCATTGTTCATCTCTCTCTCTCTCTCTCTCTCTCTCTCTCTCTCTCTCTCTCTCTCTCTCTCTCTCTCTCTCTCTCTCTCTCTCTCTCTCTCTCTCTCTCTCTCTCTCTCTCTCTCTCTCTCTCTCTCTCTCAGCAACTATTTCTAATCTGGAATTTGATACTACTGATTCTTTTCGATCAGTGCTGCTCAGCTGGAGTGGATCATGTTCTAGAAGTTATGGACTGAATTGCACACGGCTTTCTGACAACCAGGAAACCTATAATATTGAGGACTTTACGGCAGTGTATGATAGTCGATTAGGGAGATGCGTGTATATGCCCTATGGATTTGAGGCATCCACCGTTTATAACTGTTGTCTGACTCAAAACGGACCATTCGGGACAACATCTTCAATTGAAGTCAACACATCATCAACAAGTATGAATGACTTCTTAGCTATTTACAGTCATACAGTCTTTAGCATACTAGCATGTTTAACAGGGTCTTCAATAAATATCTCAGCATTAATTTAGCTAGTAAACTATTAATCATCATTAATTTTTATTAATAGTGCCATCAGCACCTCGACAGTTGAATGTCTTCAATGTAACATCACGTAGTGCCATTATTGCTTGGACTCCTCCTGCACTCCTCAATGGTATCAGATACTACACTATTCATGTCATTGACGTACAAAGGAATGTAAGAATTCAAAGAAGTTTTGTCAGTATTAATGACACACAATATGAAGTATCAGGATTATCACCTCAGACTCATTATTCTCTGAATGTGTATGGAGCATACAACCCATTTAGTACTAGCTCTTCATCATCCAATACAGTTCACATTTTTACTCCTACTGAAGGTGAGCTACAACCATTAGGGGAGTGATATCGAAGGGTAAGGGATAAGAGTGATTTAAAAGATAAGGTAAGGGATAAGAGTGATTTAAAAGATTCAGTAATTAATCTTGATTTCATTTCACAGCTAAGTCATGCTTCCACTAATTTCGGTGATCTTTCATTATCTGATATATATATATATATATATATAGTGCCATCAGAACCTCGGGATCTGGGTGTCTTCAACATCACGTCAAACAGTGTCATTATTGCTTGGGCCCCACCTGCAGTCACCAATGGTTTAAGTAGATACATCATTTACATGAATAATCTACAAACAAACTCCATCAGTAGCAGTAACACACGCTATCAAGTGTCAGGATTGATACCTGAACGTTCTTATTCCTTCCATGTAGTTGGATCTAACCAACAGAATGCAATTTCTCCACCATCCAATAGAGTCAATATCTTTACTCCTACTGAAGGTGAGCTACAACCATTACACCTCAGTGTATGGAGAAAGGGAGGTGGGAGTGATATCAAAGTGTATAAGAGTGATTTAAAAGATACTATTCATGTTATAGAAGTAGTAATTAATTTCATTTCATGCTTCCATTAATTTTGGTGATCTTTCATTATCTGATATATATAGTGCCATCAGCACCTCGGGATCTGGGTGTCTTCAACGTAACACCAAACAGTGTTGTTATTGCTTGGTCCCCACCTGCAGTCACCAATGGTTTAAGTAGATACATCATTTACATGAATAATCAACGACAAACAAACTCCATCAGTAGCAGTAACACACGCTATCAAGTGTCAAGATTGACACCTGAACGTTCTTATTCCTTCCATGTAGTTGGATCTAACCAAAGGAACGTAAATTCTCCACCATCCAATACAGTTCACATTTTTACTCCTACTGAAGGTTAGCTACAACCATTACACCTCGGTGTATAGAGAAAGGGAGATGGAGAGTGATATTGAAGGGCAAGAGTGATTTAAAAGATACTAGCTATTCGCATGTTATAGAATCAGTAATTACATCTTGATTTCATTTCACAGCTAAGACTAATTTGGTTATCTTTCATTATCTGATATACATAGTGCCATCAGCACCTCGGGATCTGGGTGTCTTCAACATCACATCAAACAGTGTCATTATTGCTTGGTCCCCGCCTGCAGTCACCAATGGTTTAAGTAGATACATCATTTACATGAATAATCTACAAACAAACTCCATCAGTAGCAGTAACACACGCTATCAAGTGTCAGGATTGATACCTGGACATTCTTATTCCTTCCATGTAGTTGGATCTAACCAACGGAATGTAAATTCTCCACCATCCAATAGAGTCAATATCTATGTGATCACAGGTAATGTTATAGAGCAATTAGATAGTCAATATCTATGTGATCACAGGTAATATTATAGAGCACTTCACTATAGCTATGCATATACAACATGAATTTACACAGAGCACAGATTACTAATGTTATATATACAGTGTGGAGCTCAGGGCATGCACATCATACTAACATCAATCTATGTATGTGTAATCTACTATCATCATAATCATAACTAATGCTATCACAAGCATGCATGGATTACTGATGTCATAAGCATGGATTACTGATGTCGCAAGCATGGATTACTGCATAGATTACTGATGTCACAAGCATGGATTACTGATGTGATTACAAGCATGGTTTACTGCATGATGCCAGCATGAGTTACTAATATTATGCAAGCATGGATTACTGATGTCACAAGCATAGATCACAAGCATAGATTACTAATGCATGGTTTACTCTCCTGTTGCACACAGTTCCTCAGTCTGTTGCTCCTGTTTCTTATGTGAACCGTTCAACTGACACACTCATTGTTCGATGGTCCCTCTCCTCTACATCACCATCCTATGCACCAACAAAATATACCATCACTTATCAACCCCTGTACACCATGAACACTCAACAAGAAATTGCAGAAGTCTTGAGTGGGACTCAATCGTTTACTAACAGAGAAATCACTTTGACAAACCTCGGCTTTTCTTTCTCTTACCTTATATCGATTGTGGCCACTAATACTGTAGGAACTTCAATCAAGTCAACTCTCAGAGCACCTCGTGAGTTAACCCCTGTTAATTAATAAGATCCCTCCAGTAATGGGTAGGTCCCTTACCAACTTAGAGCAGCTATAGAGACAGCAGCCATCTTGAGGAGGCAAGATATATTCTGTCTATGGGTCAAGATTGCTGCTGTTACCGTGAAAAAAACACCCTCTCTATTACAATAATTCTTGCACAGTGACTGACCGACCTGTATCTATCTTGTTTCATATCTGTTTATCATGTTGACCATTTAGCTTTCATACCAGAACCAACTTCTGCAATGAGGAACAGCAGGAAACAATTCATTCAATTCAAATTCAGTGGAGTGAGAAATTGTGATGCCTGGAAGGTGAGTGAGCGAGTATGGGCATCTAGCTAGCTAGCTCACTCTTATAGTTAAATGTTAACTTTTCAGGGATTCACTACTGAACCGTGGCTAGATTATCTTCCATTTTTGCAATTTTGGCTGTAGATAAGTAAACCAGCTAGCAGTCACGAATCTGTGAGTATGTTTCAGCTGTGATAACATGATTGATTTGGTAGTTCTTGTGATTTGATAGCTACAAGCAGTGGAGAAACGGCTATATGTTTGTTTTTCAGTTTAATTACAACTGATTTGCATCATCAACTGTAGCTGTGCTCTCCAGATAATCCCACACAAGTCGATGGAGCATATTGTTGTAACACCCTTTACCTGATTCTTATGTTTACGTGTAGCTGATCTAGTGGGGAAAAAAATTACAAATGGGTGTGGTCCTTAAATAAAGAACTACCCCCTTTTCCGACTCTTGGATCACATAACTACATCATAACCATATTTCCCTCCCTAGGATCGTGCAGCGGATATTGCCTCAGAGTTGTTTGAGCGTCTTGGTATCATCTGTCCCGACTGCTCCTACACTCCATGGACCCCTTTCCTTCAACACCCCTCCACTGCATGCTCCATTATCAATCAAGATGAAGTCATCTTCACAAGTGAAGTCACGACCTGCAGAAGAAACTTTGCCAACTGTGACCTCAACACTCACATGGAGTTCTTTCACTCTCTCCCTTCTTCTTACCTCATTATTTCCAACACCACCCTCCTTTTGGATTCCAACTGTCCCCTCTATGCCTCCTCCCTGCAAAGCACAGACTGCTTTTCTGATGCCTTGCACTCTGCAGGGGTGCTAGCGGGCGGAGTCATTGGGAGTTTAATCGCAGGAGCACTCGTTATCGTGGGAATTATTTTAATTGTGATTATTGTGAAGAAAAGGAGAAAGGAGCTGAAGTATGGTACAAAGAAAATGACCCCTCATCCGATGACCCGTGCTCATCCAGGGAAAGAAACTGGGGAAGAAAAAGAAACGACATTGCAAGAGAGAAAGGAGTCTCAGTTACATGGTGCCGAGGATTCGGGATATGAGTTCCTTCCGGTGTTCAATAAATCTAAAGCAACTGGGGGGGATAATGATGACAGCGTGGAGTACGATATTCCTAAAAATATGCTGCATAACTTACCAGGTGCTTCGGAAAAACCTCAGTATGAAATTCCAGATATTAATGCCACAGAGAGCATTGATCACGATGACAAGAAGACAAAGAAGAGCTCGCGCAAGGCAACTTATGTCAATATCAGAAGGAAGAATGCAAAACCTGAAGGAAGCAGTAAAGTCAAGAGTGATCGCAAGAAAGCTAAAGTTGACACCCTCGGTCAAAGTGGTGAGGGTAGACAAAGGGTTGAAGGTCAAGCTACTAAAGCTCCTCCCACTTCCAATGCTCCCACGTCTTCCAATATTCCCATGGCTCCTAAGGCTTCTACAGCCTCAATGGCTCCCCCGCCTCCCAAGCCCCCGCCGCCCCCCGAGGAAGAGGAGGAGTTTAGTTTCAGTTCAATGAGGGCTGACAACTTAGGTGGTGGGGCGGCTCCGACGAAAAAGACAAGCACCATTTCTTCAACGTAAGTCATGTACATAACATTGCATTCATGTGGTAGTGTTTCTTGCTAGGACTCCAGAACCATGGATGTCCTTAGCTTTCATAATATACTTACTAGATAGCATGTTTTAAAGGATCATTCCCGAACCTCCAATAATGGACACACTTGGGACCTAGCATCTTGTTGAGGTCGTCTTCTTTTGAAAGTAATCTTAAAATTATTGAGTGTATATACAAAGGACTGTCATTTGTTGAGAGGTTTGTCTTCTTTCTGAGTGTCTACTGTATAATGCCAAGGTCTCTGTGCATGATTTTGATTGGTAGCTATAGCTACATCAAGCAGGCCTAGCTAAGCCACATCAGTCATAACTGATAGCTACTCGAGCATGTTGAACAGAGCTGTAATATAAAACTGGACCATCATTTTTTCAAATGGCTGACCATAATTTCAACGCCTTTATAGGATAGGCCACATATGCACAATGAATATATTGCTATAATCTCAGTAGCTGTAACTAATCTGCTTTGTTATAAGCCACGTATGACTGTCGTAATCTACTTTGCTATGTCTTATACATTATAAGCCACGTATGACTGTACAATATAATCTGCTTTGCTATGTCTCATTTTTAACAGTGATGGAGGAGGTAAGAAAAAGCCTCTGATCCCTCAGGTCTCCAAAGCTTCCGATGGTGGTGGCAGTGGTGCTGTAGCTGGTGGCAAGAGAGGTCCTAAGTGGGTGGGGTCAGATACGGAATATTGTGAGATGAACCCACTGGTCAAGCCCAAACCCAAGAAGGGCCAAGTGATCTCCACGGCAAATCGTGCCTATGAGTTGAGAAATAACTTGGAGAGTGCCAACAAGAACATTTACTTCATGCAGTGAACTTTTAGCTAGCTGGACTAGAATTCTTTTAGCTGCATGCCTCACATATGTAATAGCAAATAATTTTGTGGTCTGTATCGCTCTCTCTATGTAGGGATCATGACACGGATAGACTTACCGTATAGCGCTCTATTTTCGAGGCACTAATATTTCGAGGATAACTATTTCTAAATATTTCGCGGAATAATTTTCAAGGATCATTAAAATGTTAAATCCCGCCTACAAAATGAAAATAAATAATAATTATAGCGCGCAACATAGAATTGAATGCTTTTCCTTGAGAGTAGCTGCTGTCTCACTCCGAGAATTTTCCAGCGTAGTGGAGGTTCTACTGCTCTTCCAAATTCATAGTACATATGATAATGGCCATTAGAAGATTAAGGGGAGGAGCTGAGGGTGGAGCCTTCAGTACATATATAGATTGGGGGTGGAGCCTTCAGTACATAGATTGAGGGGAGGAGCTGGGGGTGGAACCTTCCCTTTCATGTGGTGAATTAAAATTTGTGTCTCACAGTATCGCAACTACGGGGCTAAGTGAATGACACATGCAAGAATAACTTTTGATGGTGTTAGCTATTTGTTTGTATTGAAAGTGGAGTTATAGCAGGTAGGAAGTACATGTGAGACAATAACATCCCCATAGTATGTCAACAGTTATGATTCTCTATCATCTTATTAATGGAGTGTAATGCAGCTAGCTATTATTCAGGCTACACCGAATCCCCTTCTCTATTTATTGGGGGAGGGGAGTACTTGTTTTTACTGCATTTAGCATTGTATATAATTTCTATTAATTTTTGCTCATTAGCATGTTGATATCACATGACATGCTCCTCAGCCGGTACTGGTGCTTGAGTTGAACCAATGAACAGAAATATCTTATTTGTTCACTCCTAGCGGCAGATCTCCAGAGCCAACACTGATGGTTGTGTTTTCTCCTTCTGTTGCGTCATTCATACTGTTATTCTCAATGACATAGACTTGAACATGGGAATCAAAATATTCTGTGGGCTCTCATGACAAGTATTTATACTGTTGGAACTGGAAGGGAGAACTAAACTGGATTATGAATTATACTCGATTCCATTCTTTAATTGTATTGAAAGTAAAGAGCATGGTGATGAATTGTTTTGTCTGTGTGTCTGTTCAACAGCAGGTGTGCTCTACGTGGTGGATGCAAGGAAGGGCTTCATCCTTACCATGTTGAGACTCCCAGGTGACCTTTTCTCTTCACCTGTTTCAGTTGATAACTGCATTATTTTGGGTTGTAGAGACAATAACATTTATTGTGTAAAACTTACATAGAAATGTTTCATTTTGGAATAGCTGACTTTGAGTGATTTTAGAGAATTATTTAGGACTTAGCTGTGAATTTTTATCAAAGGATTTGAACTATTGATGACATGTAGTGTGTGTGTGTGTGTACACAGGATTTGAGATTTGGAGAATTACCTCAATTATTACATCATCTAATAGATCACTAATACTAATAGCAGCTAATTACTTGAAAGTATAATCAGTGTGTTATGACAAGTGAATCAATGTTAGTAATGCTGCCATTAATAAACATCCCTTGATCTTGAGTGCACAATAACAACCATTCCTTCCATTTTCACTGCAAGTGCTTCTCTGGATGTACTGTAAGTACCAGTTTGTGCATGCAGTGTTAATTAATTATTACTGCAGGGAACCAATGGCTATTAAGTTCCAGATACTCTTCATCGCCTTCTGCATTCGTTATGTCTCAGGTTAGTAACTTGACTCCTCTAGCTAATCGCTAGCTATCAGATAGCTTTCATTGTTCATTTTTCTCTCTCTCAGCAACTATTTCTAATCTTCAATTTGATACTACCGATTCTTTTCGATCAGTGCTGCTCAGCTGGGTTGATAAATTTGGATTTTGTCCTGGAAGTTATGGACTGAATTGCACACGGCTTTCTGACAACCAGGAAACTTATAATATTGAGGACTTTACGGCAGTGTATGATAGTCGATTAGGGAGATGCATGTATGAGCCCTATGGATTTGAGGCATCCACCAATTATAACTGTTCTCTGACTCAAAACAGACCATTCGGGACAACATCTTCAATTGAAGTCAACACATCATCAACAAGTATGAATGACTTCTTAGCTATTTAGGGGTCATAGTTGTGTCTGGGAGTTTATCAGCATACCTATAGTCTTACTGTATTGCATGAGAATGTGAATGTGTATGGAGCATACAACCCGTTTGGTACTGAGTCTTCACCATCCAATACAGTTCACATTTTTACTCCTACTGAAAGTGAGTTTGGTTAACTCTTGAGCTACAACCATTACACCTCAGTGAGAGAGGGTAGTGAAGAGCGATTTAAAAGATACTATTCACAATCAGTAATTAATCTTGATTTCATTTCACACTAAGTCATACTTCCACTAATTTTGCTGATCTTTCATTATCATATATATAGTGCCATCAGAACCTCGGGATCTGGGTGTCTTCAACGTGACGTCAAACAGTGTCATTATTGCTTGGTCCCCGCCTGCAGTCACCAATGGTTTAAGTAGATACATCATTTACATCAATAATCGACAACAAATGAACTCCATCAGTAGCAATAACACACGCTATCAAGTGTCAGGATTGATACCTGGACGTTCTTATTCCTTCCATGTAGTTGGATCTAACCAAGGGAATGTAAATTCTCCACCATCCAATACAGTCAATATCTATGTGATCACAGGTAATGTTAATAGAGCAATTAGATAGTTGATTACAGGTGATATTATAGAGCACTTCACTATAGCTATGCATATAAGCATGAATTTACACAGAGCACAGATTACTATACAGTGTGGAGCTCAGGGCATGCACATCAATCATACTGTAGATTGCTAATGTCAATGTATGTGTAATCTACTATCATCATAATCATAACTAATGCTATCACAAGCATGGATTACTGATGTTGCAAGCATGGATTATTGATGTCACAAGCATGGATTACTGATGTTGCAAGCATGGATTACTGATGTTGCAAGCATGGATTATTGATGTCACAAGCATGGATTACTGATGTTGCAAGCATGGATTATTGATGTCACAAGCATGGATTACTGATGTTGCAAGCATGGATTACTGATGTTGCAAGCATGGATTATTGATGTCACAAGCATGGATTGCAAGCATGGTTTATGATGCTATCACAAGCATGGATTACTAATGTTATCATGTTACAAACATGGATTACTGATAGATTACAAGCATGGTTTTAGCATGAATTACTAAGCATGGTTTACTGATGTCACAAGCATGGACTACTGATGTCGCCAGCATAGATTACTAATGCTATCATAAGCATTAATTACTAATGCATGATTTACTCTCCTATTGCACACAGTTCCTCAGTCTGTTGCTCCTGTTTCTTATGTGAACCGTTCAACTGACACACTCATTGTTCGATGGTCCCTCTCCTCTACATCGCCATCCTATGCACCAACAAAATATACCATCACTTATCAACCCCTGTACACCATGAACACTCAACAAGAAATTGCAGAAGTCTTGAGTGGGACTCAATCGTTTACTAACAGAGAAATCACTTTGACAAACCTCGGCTTTTCTTTCTCTTACCTTATATCGATTGTGGCCACTAATACTGTAGGAACTTCAATCAAGTCAACTCTCAGAGCACCTCGTGAGTTAACCCCTGTTAATTCATAAGATCCCTCCAGTAACCTCGTGAGTTAACTCCTGTCAATTCATAAGATCCCTCCAGTAACCTCGTGAGTTAACTCCTGTCAATTCATAAGATCCCTCCAGTAACCTCGTGAGTTAACTCCTGTCAATTCATAAGATCCCTCCAGTAACCTCGTGAGTTAACTCCTGTCAATTCATAAGATCCCTCCAGTAACCTCGTGAGTTAACCCCTGTTAATTCATAAGATTCTTCCAGTAATGGGTGGGTCCCTTAGGGAAAGGGTGCATTATTGCTATAGCGACGGCAGCCATCTTGAGAGGCAAGATATATTCTGTCAATGGGTCAAGATTGCTGCTGTTACTGTGAAAAAAACACCCTCTCTATTACAACGATTCTTGCACAGTGACTGACCGACCTGTACCTGTATCTATCTTGTTTCATATCTATTTATCATGTTGACCATTTAGCTTTCATACCAGAACCAACTTCTGCAATGAGGAACAGCAGGAAACAATTCATTCAATTCAAATTCAGTGGAGTGAGAAATTGTGATATCTGGAAGGTGAGTGAGCAAGTGTGAGCATCTAGCTAGCTAGCTCACACCTACTACAAATAGCCTTTTCGGGGATTCACTACTGAACCATGGTTAGATTTTCCTCCATTTTCGAGTAACCAGCTAGCAGTCACATGTTTCAGTATGACAACATGATCAATTTGGGAGTCCTTGATAGCTACAACAAGCAATGGAGAAACAGCTATGTGTTTCTTTTTTAGTTTAATTACAACTGATTGCACCATCAACCTAGCTAGCAAGCTGTGTTAGCAATAGAGCATATCCTTTACCTGATTCTTATGTTTATGGTGTAGCTGATCTAGTGGTAAAATTACAAATGGGTGTGGTCATTCCACCATCCTTAAATAAAGAACTACCCCCTTTTTCGACCCACTTCACATAACCACACCATAACCTCCCCAGAATCGTGCAGCGCATATTGCCTCAGAGTTGTTTGAGCGTCTTGGTATCATCTGTCCCGACTGCTCCTACACTCCATGGACCCCTTTTCTTCAACACCCCTCCACTGCATGCTCCATTATCAATCAAGATGAAGTCATCTTCACAAGTGAAGTCACGACCTGTGGAAAAAACTTTGCTAACTGTGACCTCAACACTCACATGGAGTTCTTTCACTCTCTCCCTTCTTCTTACCTCATTGTTTCCAACACCACCCTCCTTTTGGATTCCAACTGTCCCCTTTATGCCTCCTCCCTGCAAAGCACAGACTGCTTTTCTGATGCCTTGCACTCCACTGGGGTGCTAGCGGGCGGAGTTATTGGGAGTTTGATCGCAGAAGCACTCATTATCGTGGGAATTATTTTAATTATAATTGTTGTGAAGAAAAGGAGAAAGGAGATGAAGTACGGTACAAACAAAATGACCCCTCATCCGATGACCCGTGCTCATCCAGGGAAAGAAACTGGGAAAGAAAAAGAAACGACATTGCAAGAGAGAAAGGAGTCTCAGTTACATGGTGCCGAGGATTCGGGATATGAGTTCCTTCCGGTGTTCAATAAATCTAAAGCAACTGGGGGGGATAATGATGACAGCGTGGAGTACGATATTCCTAAAAATAAGCTGCGTAACTTACCAGGTGCTTCGGAAAAACCTCAGTATGAAATTCCAGATATTAATGCCACAGAGAGCATTGATCACGATGACAAGAAGACAAAGAAGAGCTCGCGCAAGGCAACTTATGTCAATATCAGAAGGAAGAATGCAAAACCTGAAGGAAGCAGTAAAGTCAAGAGTGATCGCAAGAAAGCTAAAGTTGACACCCTCGGTCAAAGTGGTGAGGGTAGACAAAGGGTTGAAGGTCAAGCTACTAAAGCTCCTCCCACTTCCAATGCTCCCACGTCTTCCAATATTCCCATGGCTCCTAAGGCTTCTACAGCCTCAATGGCTCCCCCGCCTCCCAAGCCCCCGCCGCCACCCGAGGAAGAGGAGGAGTTTAGTTTCAGTTCAATGAGGGCTGACAACTTAGGTGGTGGGGCGGCTGCGACGAAAAAGACAAGCACCATTTCTTCAACGTAAGTCACGTACATAACATTGCATTCATGTGGTAGTGTTTCTTGCTAGGACTCCAGAACCATGCATGTCCTTAGCTTGCATAATAAGATAGCATGTTTTAAAGGATCATTCCCGAACCTCCAATAATGGACACACTTGGGACCTAGCATCTTGTTGAGGTCGTCCTCTTTTGAAGGTAATCTTAAAATTATAGAGTGTATATACAAAGGATTGTCATTTGTTGAGAGGTTTGTCTTCTTTCTGAGTGTCTACTGTATAATGCCAAGGTCTCTGTGCATGATTTTGATTGGTAGCTATAGCTGCATCAAGCAGGCCTAGCTAAGCCACATCAGTCATAACTGATAGCTACTCGAGCATGTTCAACAGAGCTGTAATATAAAACTGGACCATCATTTTTTCAAATGGCTGACCATAATTTCAACGCCTTTAGCTATAGGATAGGCCACATATGCACAATGAATATATTGCTATAATCTCAGTAGCTGTAACTAATCTGCTTTGTTATAAGCCACGTATGACTGTCGTAATCTGCTTTGCTATGTCTTATACATTATAAGCCACGTATGACTGTACAATATAATCTGCTTTGCTATGTCTCATTTTTAACAGTGATGGAGGAGGTAAGAAAAAGCCTCTGATCCCTCAGGTCTCCAAAGCTTCCGATGGTGGTGGCAGTGGTGCTGTAGCTGGTGGCAAGAGAGGTCCTAAGTGGGTGGGGTCAGATACGGAATATTGCGAGATGAACCCACTGGTCAAGCCCAAACCCAAGAAGGGCCAAGTGATCTCCACGGCAAATCGTGCCTATGAGTTGAGAAATAACTTGGAGAGTGCCAACAAGAACATTTACTTCATGCAGTGAACTTTTAGCTAGCTGGACTAGAATTCTTTTAGCTGCATGCCTCACATATGTAATAGCAAATAATTTTGTGGTCTGTATCGCTCTCTCTATGTAGGGATCATGACACGGATAGACTTACCGTATAGCGCTCTATTTTCGAGGCACCATAGTACTATATTATCTATGGAGGCACTAATATTTCGAGGATAACTATTTCTAAATATTTCGCGGAATAATTTTCAAGGATCATTAAAATGTTAAATCCCGCCTACAAAATGATAATTATAGCGCGCAACATAGAATTGAATGCTTTTCCTTGAGAGTAGCTGCTGTCTCACTCCGAGAATTTTCCAGCGTAGTGGAGGTTCTACTGCTCTTCCAAATTCATAGTACATATGATAATGGCCATTAGAAGATTAAGGGGAGGAGCTGAGGGTGGAGCCTTCAGTACATATATAGATTGGGGGTGGAGCCTTCAGTACATAGATTGAGGGGAGGAGCTGGGGGTGGAACCTTCCCTTTCATGTGGTGAATTAAAATTTGTGTCTCACAGTATCGTGTTAAAGGCAACTACAGGGCTAAGTGAATGACACATGCAAGAATGGTGTTATTTGTTTGTATTGAAAGTGGAGTTATAGCAGGTAGGAGGTACATGTGAGACAATAACATCCCCATAGTATGTCAACAGTTATGATTCTCTATCATCTTATTAATGGAGTGTAATGCAGCTAGCTATTATTCAGGCTACACCGAATCCCCTTCTCTATTTATTGGGGGAGGGGAGTACTTGTTTTTACTGCATTTAGCATTGTATATAATTTCAATTAATTTTTGCTCATTAGCATGTTGATACCACATGACATGATTAACACACATTAATAATAACTGCTCCTCAGCCGGTACTGGTGCTTGAGTTGAACCAATGAACAGTATTATCTTATTTGTTCACTCCTAGCGGCAGATCTCCAGAGCCAACACTGATGGTTGTGTTTTCTCCTCCTGTTGCGTCATTAATACTGCTATTCTCAATGACATAGACTTGAACATGGGAATCAAAATATTCTGTGGGCTCTCATGACAAGTATTTATACTGTTGGAACTGGAAGGGAGAACTAAACTGGATTATGAATTATACTCGATTCCATTCTTTAATTGTATTGAAAGTAAAGAGCATGGTGATGAATTGTTTTGTCTGTGTGTCTGTTCAACAGCAGGTGTGCTCTACGTGGTGGATGCAAGGAAGGGCTTCATCCTTACCATGTTGAGACTCCCAGGTGACCTTTTCTCTTCACCTGTTTCAGTTGATAACTGCATTATTTTGGGTTGTAGAGACAATAACATTTATTGTGTAAAACTTACATAGAAATGTTTCATTTTGGAATAGCTAGCTGACTTTGAGTGATTTTAGAGAATTATTTAGGACTTAGCTGTGAATTTTTATCAAAGGATTTGAACTATTGATGACATGTAGTGTGTGTGTGTGTGTACACAGGATTTGAGATTTGGAGAATTACCTCACAATTTGTCAATTATTACATCATCTAATAGATCACTAATACTAATAGCAGCTAATTACTTGAAAGTATAATCAGTGTGTTATGACAAGTGAATCAATGTTAGTAATGCTGCCATTAATAAACATCCCTTGATCTTGAGTGCACAATAACAACCATTCCTTCCATTTTCACTGCAAGTGCTTCTCTGGATGTACTGTAAGTACCAGTTTGTGCATGCAGTGTTAATTAATTAATTATTACTGCAGGGAACCAATGGCTATTAAGTTCCAGATACTCTTCATCGCCTTCTGCATTCATTATGTCTCAGGTTAGTAACTTGACTCCTCTAACTAATCGCTAGCTATCAGATAGCTTTCATCATTATTCATTTTTCTCTCTCTCAGCAACTATTTCTAATCTTCAATTTGATACTACCGATTCTTTTCGATCAGTGCTGCTCAGCTGGATTGATATATCAGCATTTAGATCATGTCCTGGAAGTTATGGACTGAATTGCACACGGCTTTCTGACAACCAGGAAACTTATAATATTGAGGACTTTACGGCAGTGTATGATAGTCGATTAAGGAGATGCGTGTATGAGCCCTGTGGATTTGAGGCATCCACCAGTTATAACTGTTCTCTGACTCGAAACAGACCATTCGGGACAACATCTTCAATTGAAGTCAACACATCATCAACAAGTATGAATGACTTTTTAGCTATTTAGGGGTCATAGTTGTGTCTGGGGATTTATCAGCATACTAGCTATAGTCTTACTGTAGTGCATGAGAATGTGATTGTGTATGGAGCATACAACCCGTTTGGTACTGAGTCTTCACCATCCAATACAGTTCACATTTTTACTCCTACTGAAGGTGAGTTTGGTTAACTCTTGAGCTACAACCATTACACCTCAGTGGGAGAGGGTAGTGATATCGAAGGGTAAGAGCGATTTAAAAGATACTATTCACAATCAGTAATTAATCTTGATTTCATTTCACACTAAGTCATGCTTCCACTAATTTTGCTGATCTTTCATTATCATATATATAGTGCCATCAGAACCTCAGGATCTGGGTGTCTTCAACGTGACGTCAAACAGTGTCATTATTGCTTGGTCCCCGCCTGCAGTCACCAATGGTTTAAGTAGATACATCATTTACATGAATAATCTACAAATAAACTCCATCAGTAGCAATAACACACGCTATCAAGTGTCAAGATTGATACCTGGACGTTCTTATTCCTTCCATGTAGTTGGATCTAACCAACGGAATGTAAATTCTCCACCATCCAATACAGTCAATATCTATGTGATCACAGGTAATGTTAATAGAGCAATTAGATAGTTGATTACAGGTGATATTATAGAGTACTTCGCTATAGCTATGCATATAAGCATGAATTTATACAGAGCACAGATTACTATACAGTGTGGAGCTCAGGGCATGCACATCAATCATACTGTAGATTGCTAATGTCAATATATGTGTAATCTACTATCATCATAATCATAACTAATGCTATCACAAGCATGGATTACTGATGTTGCAAGCATGGATTACTGATGTTGCAAGCATGGATTATTGATGTCACAAGCATGGATTGCAAGCATGGTTTATGATGCTATCATAAGCATGGATTACTAATGTTATCATGTCACAAACATGGATTACTGATAGATTACAAGCATGGTTTTAGCATGAATTACTAAGCATGGTTTACTGATGTCACAAGCATGGACTACTGATGTCGCCAGCATAGATTACTAATGCTATCATAAGCATTAATTACTAATGCATGATTTACTCTCCTATTGCACACAGTTCCTCAGTCTGTTGCTCCTATTTCTTATGTGAACCGTTCAACTGACACACTCATTGTTCGATGGTCCCTCTCCTCTACATCGCCATCCTATGCACCAACAAAATATACCATCACCTATCAACCCCTGTACACCATGAACACTCGACAAGAAATTGCAGAAGTCTTGAGTGGGACTCGGTCGTTTACTAACAGAGAAATCACTTTGACAAACCTCGGCTCTTCTTTCTCTTACCTTATATCGATCGTGGCCACTAATACTGTAGGAACTTCAATCAAGTCAACTCTCAGAGCACCTCGTGAGTTAACCCCTGTTAATTCATAAGATCCCTCCAGTAACCTCGTGAGTTAACTCCTGTCAATTCAACTCCTGTCAATTCATAAGATCCCTCCAGTAACCTCGTGAGTTAACTCCTGTCAATTCATAAGATCCCTCCAGTAACCTCGTGAGTTAACTCCTGTCAATTCATAAGATCCCTCCAGTAACCTCGTGAGTTAACCCCTGTTAATTCATAAGATTCCTCCAGTAATGGGTGGGTCCCTTAGGGAAAGGGTGCATTATTGCTATAGCGACAGCAGCCATCTTGAGAGGCAAGATATATTCTGTCAATGGGTCAAGATTGCTGCTGTTACTGTGAAAAAAACACCCTCTCTATTACAACGATTCTTGCACAGTGACTGACCGACCTGTATCTATCTTGTTTCATATCTATTTATCATGTTGACCATTTAGCTTTCATACCAGAACCAACTTCTGCAATGAGGAACAGCAGGAAACAATTCATTCAATTCAAATTCAGTGGAGTGAGAAATTGTGATATCTGGAAGGTGAGTGAGCAAGTGTGAGCATCTAGCTAGCTAGCTCACTCCTACTACAAATAGCCTTTTCAGGGATTCACTACTGAACCATGGTTAGATTTTCCTCCATTTTCGAGTAACCAGCTAGCAGTCACATGTTTCAGTATGACAACATGATCAATTTGGGAGTCCTTGATAGCTACAACAAGCAATGGAGAAACAGCTATGTGTTTCTTTTTTAGTTTAATTACAACTGATTGCACCATCAACCTAGCTAGCAAGCTGTGTTAGCAATAGAGCATATCCTTTACCTGATTCTTATGTTTATGGTGTAGCTGATCTAGTGGTAAAATTACAAATGGGTGTGGTCATTCCACCATCCTTAAATAAAGAACTACCCCCTTTTTCGACCCACTTCACATAACCACACCATAACCTCCCCAGAATCGTGCAGCGCATATTGCCTCAGAGTTGTTTGAGCGTCTTGGTATCATCTGTCCCGACTGCTCCTACACTCCATGGACCCCTTTTCTTCAACACCCCTCCACTGCATGCTCCATTATCAATCAAGATGAAGTCATCTTCACAAGTGAAGTCACGACCTGCGGAAAAAACTTTGCTAACTGTGACCTCAACACTCACATGGAGTTCTTTCACTCTCTCCCTTCTTCTTACCTCATTATTTCCAACACCACCCTCCTTTTGGATTCCAACTGTCCCCTTTATGCCTCCTCCCTGCAAAGCACAGACTGCTTTTCTGATGCCTTGCACTCCACTGGGGTGCTAGCGGGCGGAGTTATTGGGAGTTTGATCGCAGAAGCACTCATTATCGTGGGAATTATTTTAATTATAATTGTTGTGAAGAAAAGGAGAAAGGAGATGAAGTACGGTACAAAGAAAATGACCCCTCATCCAATGACCCGTGCTCATCCAGGGAAAGAAACTGGGAAAGAAAAAGAAACGACATTGCAAGAGAGAAAGGAGTCTCAGTTACATGGTGCCACGGATTCGGGATATGAGTTCCTTCCGGTGTTCAATAAATCTAAAGCAACTGGGGGGGATAGCGATGACAGCGTGGAGTACGATATTCCTAAAAATAAGCTGCGTAACTTACCAGGTGCTTCAGAGAAACCTCAGTATGAAATTCCAGATATTAATGCCACAGAGAGCATTGATCACGATGACAAGAAGACAAAGAAGAGCTCGCGCAAGGCAACTTATGTCAATGTCAGAAAGAAGAATGCAAAGCCTGAAGGAAGCAGTAAAGTCAAGAGTGATCGCAAGAAAGCTAAAGTTGACACCCTCAGTCAAAGTGGTGGGGGTAGAGTGGCAAATGTATCTAAACAAAGGGTTGAAGGTCAAGCTACTAAAGCTCCTCCCACTTCCAATGCTCCCACGTCTTCCAATGTTCCCACGGCTCCTAAGGCTCCTACAGCCTCAATGGCTCCCCCGCCTCCCAAGGCCCCGCCACCCCCCGAGGAAGAGGAGGAGTTTAGTTTCAGTTCAATGAGGAAGCAGATGACTACCAACTTAGGTGGTGGGGCGGCTGCGACAAAAAAGACAAGCACCATTTCTTTAACGTAAGTCACGTACATAACATTGCATTCATGTGGTAGTGTTTCTTACTAGGACTCCAGAACCATGCATGTCCTTAGCTTTCATAATAATATACTTACTAGATATCATATTTTAAAGGATTATTTCCCTAACCTCCAAATAATGGACCTAGCATCTTGTTGAGGTTGTCCTCTTTTGGAGGTGATCTTAAAATTATAGAGTTGTATATACAAAGGATCGTCATTTGTTGAGAGGTTTGTCCTCTTTCTACTGTATGCCAAGGTCTCTGTTAGTAAATGAAGGCCATCTAATTTGGCCCTCACATGTGTTGGCTATTAATTATCTCCATAATTTTGTCATATCCATCCATATTAGCTAGCTGACTATCCCTCCATTGCAATGTCTTATCAAAAAGAATGTAATTATAACCGATGGAGTATTTATTAACAATTCAAGACTCAATCACTCGATTGAATTGACCTTATTGGAGCCGAGGCCAGCCCAATCGATTCAGCAAGTCACTGGCTGCTAAGTAGCCTTCATTCAGCTCATTACGGAGAATTTTTTGAATCAGTACAATCCGTTACTCCTTTTTGGCACTTAACTGCTATAAAGACTCTCTTCTGTATATCATTGAATGATTCCTTTGTGACGAACATGGCTGCGACAATATAGACATGTGCTGCTCTCAATGTGCTGCTACACATTAATTGAAAGTAATCTAATCCAAGATTCTGTGTGATTGGTGGGCATTTGAAGTATGATACGTTTCATTTGATTACAATGTTCTGAGCAAACCCTGATGTACCTCACTGCCAAATGATTCATGCTGATGTACCTCACTGCCAAATGATTCATGCTGATGTACCTCACTGCCAAATGCTGATGTACCTCACTGCCAAATGATTCATGTTTATGCGATATGCATGGTTTGATTGGTAGCTAGCTGCATCAAGCAGGCCTAGCTAAGCCACATCAGTCATATTATATCACCTGTAAAAACTATTGTGTAAAAATAATTGTTATTTGAGTTCCAATTTGCAACTCAGATAACCTAAAAATGGGTTTGTACACATTTATTTTACTGATAGCTATATACCCCGAGCATGTTGAGTGGAGCTGTAATATACCATCAAATGGCTGACCAAGTCTTTATAGGATAGGCCACATAGCTATGCACAATGAATATTGCGTCAGTAGCTATAATTAATCTGCTTTATTATTTTGCTATGTCTCATTTATAACAGTGATGAAGGAGGTAAGAAAAAGCCTCTGATCCCTCAGGTCTCCAAAGCTTCCAATGGTGGTGGCAGTGGTGCTGTAGCTGGTGGCAAGAGAGGTCCTAAGCTGGTGGGGTCAAATACGGAATATTGCGAGATGAACCCACTGGTCAAGCCCAAACCCAAGAAGGGCCAAGTGATCTCCACCAACAAGAATGTTTACTTCATGCAGTGAACTTTTAGCTAGCTGGACTAGAGATTCAAAAGAATTCTTTTAGCTGCATGCATCACATATGTAATAGCAAACTAACTAATATTATTTGTGGTCTGTATTATAGTTTGTTGACTATTGTCAAATTAGTGTGGCAGAGTACTACGCTTCAGCCCCGCCCCCTGGCGGTATTCTATTTCCTGTCTACGTCTGTGCAGAGCTACTTAAGTAAACATCCTTGCCACAAATTAGTCTTCATTATAGCAACGAACTCTTCGATCCCGAAGCACCAGAACAGCTTTGTACTATCATGATCACGAGGTTATTTCTGCTGTTCTCAGCCATTGTTCTGTCGCTCAGCACTGCAACTGAACCAACAGTTGACAGTAAGTCCACCTTTTTTTCCCCCATAGGCTCAAAAACTGCATGAATCTAATAGTATTTCCAACTGATGTTTCTTTCACTCTATATAGGCTCTCTACCCATAGATGATGAAGATTTCTCAACAAGTGAGTATTGTATTGAAGTCTATTATAGATAGCAGAGTAACTGCAGAATCAAGTTTTAATGTTGCACATTGATGTTCCTGAAGTGTTTTGTGGCTGAGATGCACTAATCCATGCCATGAGCATGTAACTTGATACAGAGATTCTAATGTGCTCACAATGTGTGATGTTGCCACTTCTTATCGGTTACATAACAGATTAAATTCTTCGATAGTTTGCATTTGCAACTGCCAGGCTTATTTGGGCATTTTTATTACTGTTTCTGACTGCATAATTTAACTATAAGTTTACATGTAGACCTATTTGTTATTACAAACTTGTTGTGTGCACTTCACTATTGAAACTTGGCCACCTGGCCTTCCAATCTTCCATCATAAAATAACTATTTTAGTGGCTCCAAATACACTTACTTTATACATCATGTATAGGCCTGGGTACGAGGCATGTTGCTTTATACATCATGTATAGGCCTGGGTACGAGGCATGTTGCTTTATATAGGCCTTATATAGGCCTGGGTACGAGGCATGTATCTATGGTTGTGTTTTATCAGATGCAGGATTTTCACTGAGTTTCAGAGCCTCTGTTAACTGCAACACAAATGACTGGTATCAAAGCAATGTGAGTAGAACCATGCACAATTAGCTTCATGAAATCCAAATGCTATTATTATAGAATCATATATAGCTAGCTATCATAGCTAAGGGATGAGATTGGCTGTTTGATCAATGCAATGCGAGATAACTAGTTTTCAATCACTTGTGGATATTTTTTCCCACTTCTCGGTTATGACATGACTGCTTGTTTATAGTGGCATTCTTAACATGAGGTTGCAGCAAGATTATAATTATATTGCTCAGACAAGCAGCTACCTCTTTACTTTGTAGATAATGTCGGAACAACCCAATTTGTCCATACTAATTGCTATACCTATTGTATAGAACTTAGTGCTAAGGACTGTCCCACAACCATCAACATTAGCTGTAGCCTTTATGAGATTGGCTAATTGTTGAATAAGTTAGACATACCTTAATAGGAGCTTGAGGATAATAATTGTGGAGTTGGCTGTGTTTATTAACTGTTATAGTGATGTGATTAAAACACTAGTGTGAACTTATGAGGTTCTTTCATCATTATCAAAAATTAAGTAATGATAGTTGACACTTAGTTTCTAGATGTAATCAGAAAGCCGTTTCAGTAATCAGTTGTTAGACATACACAATTTCACAGACTAAAATAACAAAATTGAACTGAGATTAATATATCTACAAGCCAGCTATTAGTGATAATCAGCTGAAGAAGTGTTAACTGTTAAGCTATTTGATTTGAAAATATGCGCACAGGTTGGTGGTTTACTTGCACTCCAAAACTAATTCTAATCCTAAATATGTGCACAGGTTGATGGTTTAATTGACCTCCTGGCCCACAATGTTATCAGTCGTATCAACCAAGGCTGCAACCAGTGTGGATTTAATGTGAATAACTTCCGCAATGAAATCATGAGCTGCCAAAACCACCACATCACCTTCAACGCTGATATTCGTGATTGGGACTCGAGAGAATACCCTTCCAACAATATACTCATGATCATAGAGAGTCACTTCACCAACAGCTCAAACCCCATCTCTCTATCCACTGCAAATATCACACAACTCAATGGAAGAGTCCTTCTTCTTAATGTCACCGATGTACAAATCACTTACTTAGTGATGGGGAGTGGAGGTGGCAGTGATGATACGACTTCAAGCAACCCCAGTACAAGTGATGCAACTATGGGAGGTGTTAGTTCAACTGGTACTGGCAGCTTTAGTTCGACCAGTAACGCAAATGGGGCCTCAGTTCAAGTTATAGGGGACAATAGTGCAACGATGCTTCGGGGAGTCAGCATCATTGTGCTAACTGGCAGTTTACTAGCCATGATTCTTCAGGATACTCTAAATGCATGCACGTGGTGATTGATGGATCATTGCTGGACAATTCCTTCACACCATGACTGCTCTCCTTACCCAGAATGATAATTGCACAAAAAGAGTTAACATTTTATCTTCAGTTTACGTCTGTTTGTTAATCAATTTCCTTTACGTGAAATTCATGTTCCGTTTTTGTATGAATTTAAATTTTTCCAACCATTATTTTATAATCACAGTTAAATACCTCAATCATTGCCATTGCTTTCTAATTGTTATAAATAATGAATGTTTGTTGGTTTTATTGTTTTGTTGTCTGACAACATGTTCACATGTTTTTCTTCAAGTTGTGGAGGAAGTTTAAGGCATCCAAAGGTGTGGTATTGTCTAGCGATAACCCTTCGAGTCCTGAATAAAGACAATATAATAACACTATTATGTTGATAGAGAATAAATCCATGCCACTATTAGAATCTTATAACATGATGTGTGAAATATGTATGCATGTATGCTAGACACACTGGTATGTGATAGAGATCTAGCATAAAGAGTACTGCAAATTGCTACACAGTAGATGAAAGAGGTCATTCATGCAGCTCGGCATTAATGTGGTCAAGGGATATTGAGATAAAGGCCCAGAGCATTGGAGATATTGTGTGTGGGTGGTAAGGCCAAAGCATGGAGTGGTTGAGACATTGTTTAGTGGGAGATAAAGCGGCTGCAGAGAATTGCATTTGTGTGGGTGAAGTGGTAAGGTCGAGCTGGAGATGAGGTCAGGTTGAGCTGGAGATATGTTGAAGTGGTTAGGCTGAACAGGGGGTCTGTGTGTTTACAAGCGGGCAGTGTCATCTCCCACAAAGCTGCTGTTGAGTGGTCACAGGGCAGCCAGTATAAAACCACTACAATAATACCATCACAGAATTTACTGTTCAACACCACCATTATATATGAGAAGAGGGTATTAGTGAACTCACTATTCAACACCTCCATTTGCTGGTGGGTGAGGGACATGCTTCTGCAGCTGTCAACAGGTGGATCATCTCTTCTTTGCCCACCACTCTGCTCAGTGCATTCCCTACTCTCATTCAAATGGTCATGGAGAGACTGTATAAGATTCAACAAGATAGGTCTGATTAGACCCATCCCTCTAATGAGACCACCATACTATGTAGTGGACTGGTCACTATAATATCTTTATTGGTTGCTAATGATCTAGACTAGGTTGCTAGAACTTATATACCCCTTTAATGAGACCATAGGAGGTTACTACTAACCTCTCTAATGAGACCACTTTCTATGGATGCAGAAGACTCCTGCATGTCGACTACCTTACCTTGGCTCTTTCGATCACTTCCGCTGGCAGTCCAGACAATCTGGCTACGTCAAGAGCAAACGAGTGGTTAATGTACCCAGGCTACACACGCCATACACACATGAAAAGATTACAGTTCAGACATAACACTACAATTACTTTGTGGCTATATTAGATACCATTAGTACATACGACACACCATGATTAATGTACAAGATTTCCAAATAGACGTACATGCAGAAATTAAGTTAATTCAGGATCTGTATTGAATCCTTGTGACCTTCAGTCTGTTTAGTACTCTCTTTTCACATAAGTGTGGTCCATAATGCATGCTGCACTATCTCAGTCGTCCTAATACATACTTTAAGAGAACTACAATCAGTTCCTGCAACATACTTGGATCTGATATGTGAAGATAACACCTTCCTCATCTCTATCAGCAGTGAGCTTATAGCAAGCAATGCCTGGCAGTCTCTCTGTCAGCAAGGCAAGCTGATGGTAGTGGGTAGCAACCAGGGCTCGGCAACCTATCATGTGGAGAGAGAGAGAGAGAGAGAGAGAGAGAGAGAGAGAGAGAGAGAGAGAGAGAGAGAGAGAGAGAGAGAGATATTATCTGGATTCCGCTCACATACACATACTCTCAACACACACAACCTTATTCTCATAAATCGGTAACCTCTATCAGTGGAAAGGCATTCATAAGGCTTTCTCTAGCTGCTTATCTTTTCTTGTGGATGAGCTTGAAACCCCCACCAGACAACCACGGGCTAAAGGCTGGGGATTACGGCTACTTCCATTTGGTAAGATTGTTTCATTTTGTGGCTTGTGGACCAGCTTTGAGATAAAACCTTCATTAAGATCATGTATGTTCCTACAGAGAACAAGGCTTTGAGATAAAACTTTCATTAAGATCATGTATGTTCCTACAGAACCCCCACTCCTAAAGAACGAAGCTACAGACCAAATTAATGTTTCAACACACAATACATTACTATTACGAGAATACAGGTTGTGTGCAAGCACGCTATGAATGGGGATGAAATCCACTTTATTAAAAATGGATGTCAAAGCAGTCCAAAAATATCGATTGAAATTAACTAGGTACCTCAGTGGTACATGTGACACCCCCAGGGATGGGGAGTGATACATGAAGGTGGCACATATTCAATGCATGCAGGAAATTGGCATGTATAGTATAAATAGAACATCTTATATAGTGTTCATTAGCCCACATTGTGTTTCTCTATCGTCCTCCCTCATTTACCCTTTGAAGTGACAGGGATCAAACATGAAGGGGAGGGGATGTGTGTGTTATGGTGGAAGGCCTAGTCTTACCAACCTCCCACAGACACCACCCATTTCTCAAGGCAGCACCAACATTACTAGCTAGCTACCCAACCTTCAATTATAGGATTTCTTTCACAAATACAGTAATCTCTCTCTCTCTCTCTCTCTCTCTCTCTCTCTCTCACACACACACACACACACACACACACACACACACACACACACACACACACACACACACACACACATCCTCCCTCACCTATCTTCTTGTGGATGAATTCCACCACAGCTTGGGCGATGGCCAAGCCTTCTCTGTAGGCGGTGCCTCTCCCTGCAATGGACACACGCACAACAACACATACACCAATAAAACCACTTGGCAGGAAAAGAGATTCCAACTCTGTTTAATCAAAACATTGATTTGGCACTGAAGGACCAAATGAAAGGATTAGAGAAAGTCCAAGGACAAGCCAAGGTCTTGTTTGAAGTTAGAGATGAAGATTTGAGAAACTAATGAATAAAATTAATCAAAATGAATGTCTAGAATTCCAGATGAGAATGTCTGCATCTTCTACTTGCCAGAACTGAGATCATTGAGACCACATACCACAAGAGGGGGAAATGAAATGAAGATGAAAATAAGTTGGAGATCTCTGGACAAAAATAAAAATAGAAAGTAGGCCCTCTATTCTTATCTCATACCTCTAGTAAATCCCCATCAGGTGACCCACACCCCTCATCATGTGACACACCTCTTATAAACTGACATGGGACCCACACCCCCATCATGTGACCCTTACCCCCTTATAAAGGGACACACCCCCCTCATCACAGGCCCGTAGGAAGCAAAATATTAGCGGTCAGGCCAGGACGTGGGTGTGGTGGGTGTGGCTACACAATGTGTTACTTCATTTATTATGCTCAATGTTCACTTAGCATGAGTGTGCAGGGCTGGATCCAGGATTTTCAGATAAGTGGGTAAGAGCTTAAACACTGGACCATGAGGGAAGGAGTACAGTTATTTGGAGGACCCATGTGGGCCATTCACTGGTACTCAAACTCAAAGTGACACATGTAAGGTCACACCTCAAATCACAGCACTGAGTTATATAATGTGTGACCTTGAAAATGTAAGCCAAAGATATCTTCGAAGTGATACGTGCAAGGTCACAGGTGTGATTGTTCAGGAAATCACAGTTGGTATGCACTGAATTAACCAATGTGTAATGTACTCTGAAGTGACACGTGCATGGTCACAGGTGTGATCATAAAAGGAAATCACAGTTAGTATGCACCAAGTTATCCAATGTGTGACCTTGAAAGTGAAAACCAGAATGGGTGTGTCATGTATACATAGATTGTTTCTTTCTTTGACCGTAGCCATAGTAACCACATTAGTTCCTAGTTTAGTTAGCCCACACATGTAACATGTTCTCTCTTCTAATTACACTACTTTAGAGGAGAAACACAAGTTCTCAGACATGGCTAAGCAAGTAGCTAGGCATGGTCAAATTGCAATGGGGTTGCAACCCCCTCAACCCCACCCTTGAATCCAGCCCTGGTGTGTTAACTTAGCCCTAAAAGTGGTCAGGCCATGGCCTGACTGGCCTGACCGGTTGCTACGGGCCTGCATCATGTGACCCACACCCCTTATAAACCAATCATGGAGTCAGTAGTGGTGGACACTTACCCACTTCATCCAGAATGATGAGAGAACGATGTGTTGCATTGGCCAGCACATGTGCCGTCTCACTCATCTCCAGGTGGAAGGTGGACATGTGCTTGGAAACATTGTCACTTGCCCCCACACGAGCAAAGAGTCGATCCACCACCCCCAGAGTTGCTGATTCGGCAGGTACAAAGCTACCCATCTATGCATCATGTGGTATTGTAGGTACGAAAGTCCCAAAGGACCATATACACATCTCAAACACACACTTGAAGCAGCTCACCTGAGCAAGGATGGAGATGAGTGCATTCTGCCTCAGAAAAGTACTTTTTCCTGCACAAAAATTACTCAATACTGTTCTTTATTAATGTATACAGTTTTCTGCATAGCAGGAAATTTTCGTGGGTTAATTTTTTTGTGGATTAGAAAAATTCACACGAAAATTAAACCACACAAATTTTCCTGCTATATCGGCATGTGAAGGCAATTAGAGGATTAGTGCATTGGCTAGTTGAGACTCATTACCCAAACGTTTGAAGTGTAGGCGGTGCCCAGTCCATTAAGTGACTTCCTGACAAATGGACCAGTCAGGCATGCAATTAGCCAGCACCAAGTCACAACCACTCTGGCTCAGGTATTCCACTCACAGTGCTTAAAGAAAAGGAATCTCTCTCTCTCTCTCTCTCTCTCTCTCTCTCTCTCTCTCTCTGGCTCAGGTATTCCACTCACAATGCTTAAAGAAAAGGAATCTCTCTTTCTCTCTCTCTCTCTGGCTCAGGTATTCCACTCACAATGCTTAAAGAAAAAGGAATCTCTCTTTCTCTCTCTCTTAACTTCCCATGTTTTAACACCATAAACAGTCTAGCACTAGTGGGAATATATCACTCCATCACTCCATTTTTACACCAACTTCGAATACCTTCTCCTCTTTTTAAACCCCAGCTAAGTGACATCTTTCCCCTCCCACGAGCTCCTTAAATCACAGCTAGGTGATTATGAAGCACTACATAACATTACTGATTGTGGAAAGGAGAGGTGGAAAGCTTCTCTAACCCTACAAAGATTCTGCATGAAGGATCATCCACTAAGCAAAATTTCGTGGGGTTGAAAAATAGTACACAAAAACACTTCAAAATAACCAACTGATGTTAACCTCCTCCTACAGCTATAGTGTGATCACATTCTTAGGCGGATTTATCAATGCACTATAAAATTAATTAACTGCAGCAGCTGTTCTTGGTAAATGACAATTCCTGGAAATCCTAATACACTCCATTGTATCAATCCCTTTCACTGTTATCTTTAAGTTCTGGAAATCATACCATAGCAACCAATTAATATCTATGTCACAGTCCATGATATGCATAGCAACCTTAATGAAGAGGTATCCCTATGATAATGAAATCAGAGGTCTCCCTCATTTAAGAATAATACTTCTAATTAATGTGATTCTTAATGCACACTAATTAGAAGCATACCTCCCATATTAGGACCGGTCACGATCCAGAGGTGTTCCCCTTCAAGGGTACAATTGTTCCGCACAAACGTGGAGAGTCGTTGACTTGCCACCACCGGATGCAACCCACCCACGACCCTGTACTCGCTACCGTCCCTCATCACAGGCTTGCAGTACCTCTAGACCAATCAAAAAAGTAAACAGTTAATATAAACATATAAACAAAGTCTCTTCCAAGTCACTATACTGCAATATGTGAGTACGCATACTGAAAGTCACTATACTGCAATATGTGAGTACACACACTGAAAGTCACTATACTGCAATATGTGAGTACGCATACTGAAAGTCCAAAGCGATTTTCATATACATGACAGATGAGATCACTTTCGAATCCCACCCCATACCCCATATCTTCTAGCACTTAATGTGTTTTGAATAGTGATAATTGGATATCCTGTTCAAAGTGACATTATCAAAAGAAAAGGCTGTAATAGAGCAAGGCTAATCAAGTCAGTGTTTCCTTGGGAGCTGCACGACTGCCATTGCTTGTAGGTGGTTCTCTAATGCACATAAGGTCAAAGCAGGAAGCCACTGTCTATCAACTGAACACTCAGTGACTCAATTACCAAACTCTATTGCCACAACAAATAGAGATTTCAACTTTCTTTAGTCCAAATAATTGCAGCGAGTGAGTGAGCTGACTCTCAGGTCATGACTCATTGAAATCTTAAATATGTATATATCAGAGAGTGTGCTAGCACTCTCTAAGTAGGGATGGCAGGTCAAAGGTCATAGGACTGTACAAACTAAAAACTCTTCTTCTCTTCTACCCTTGCTCTACAGGTTCTCAGAAGGCTACAGTGAATTATTACATCTACAAAGAAGAGAGGAGAATGTTCAAAAACCAAAAATTCATTCGCTAACATAAGAAAAAAACGATGTCTAAAATTGACTTTTGTTCTGTTTCTTTATAAGGATAATAATCAGATCGACGTACCGGCTTACTGGCTATAGTCATCAAAATTCTGCTTTGGCCATCTGTTAGAGCGGCACCTAGAGGCTGATCTTTTGCTATTAGTTTTGACTAAGGCTCTACTTCACAAATCAGTGATATTGATAGCTCTCAGACCTTTCTATGGTAGGGGCGGGGCCACGTATAAGTGCAGTAGCTCAAGCACTAAGAAAAAGGATAGAAACAAGCGAGCGCAAAAAATTTCTTCTAAATAATCTAGCTGGGCTATATAATGTACTACAGCTTCGTATGAAAACAATCCCTACTTTTACAACTGCCCATAGTTAGCTATAGGTAGTGGATGTAAATGTAGGGATTGTTTTCATACGAAGCTGCAGTACATTATATAGCCCAGCTATATTTTAGGCTATCCCTACTTAACCTTTTTATTTAGAAGAAATTTTTTGTTTTGCGCTTGCTTGTATATATCTAGGTCTACACTCCAAAATGCCTCAGGCTATATATCTAGGTCTACACTCCAAAATGCCTCGGGGGCTACCTACCTGTCCTGTCGTGCAATAGTAGTGCCCTGCGCCGTACATTTATGTGTATGCTCCAATTGTAATTGCTTGATTGATTTCTACACCGCTGCTTTGTTGTTTATAGCGTGGTGGATAGCTAGGTGGATTGTAGGCACTAGACATATCTAAGTGCTTTGTGGTAAGTATTTAGCTTTCTATACGTGCAGCTGCCTGCCACTCCACTTACATAACTCAACAGCAAGGCATAAATCTCAACATCTCTACAGCCTTTTGGGCAGCAGGCACAAGAGGCTTATCTAAGCGGCTTGTAGGCACTAGGCTTGTCTAAGTGCTTTGAGGTAAGCATGTATGCAGCTGCCTGCCACCATTACATGACTCTTAGCAATATCAAGCACTGAAGCCTATCAGCTACTTTAATTGCTCACTTGCTCACTGTCAAATGCTGCACATTGCTACAGATACTCAACAGCAAATGAAAATCGTTGAAGAATACTTGCTTGCTCGCTGTCAACTGAATGTTGAACATCACCCTAGTATTATGAACTGTTACTATTCTTACCCTTTCCACTGCCAGAAGCCCAAGACTCAATGCCACATCGATGCGAGCCAGGGCTTGCGCCGTCTTCATGATATCCTCTACTCTGGCCATGATCTGTACACACAGACAGACAGATAGTGGCAAGGAGGTGTGGCCCATTATAAGCCCAATTGGAGGGGGGGGGGGAGAGACTAGTGCTAACATTTCCCACGATCCCCTTTTATGCTTCCTTTGAAGAAGTGTTTCTACCTTATTGCAGAGGTCTCGGAAGAGAGCATCTTGCATGGCAGAATATGCAGTCTCCAAACTTGCCAACTCAGCATTTAGCTTCTGGAGTTCAGTGTGGCTATAGGGTGAGAAAAGTCAACAGAGTTTGTAGACTGCATCATCCCTTACCTGAATCGAGTCTTCGACTGAGTGCTATCAATCCTAATATACAAAGGAACCACATTCAGAGCAGCTTTGTGCTAAAGACTTAAGTGAATGATGTGGCCATTACAGATAAATAGTGATCTCTGATGGAGGACCCTCCAAGAAAAGGACAACTTCCTAACAAAGGATGCTCTTTGGGCCCCTTAACCTCCAAGAAAAGGACAACCTCTCTACAAAGGACAAAGTGGCTGATCCCAAAGCGTCCTTTACTCGGAGGTTCTTCCACTGTAAAGTAACTGACTGCTTTTTTTTAACCTGACGAGTGCCGAGGATTTCTCAGCTCTTGCAGTGTGGGTTTTGGTCACCTCCAACACGCGGAAGAACTTCTTGTGAGGGATGATCACCAGAGGGAGAGAAAGCTCCTTCCTCAGCTTCTCCTCTAGAACATTCATCTTTGCTAAGTTCTTGTCCATCTTTGTCCTCAGGGTATCCAACTCATTGGAGTATCCTACACAGTTAACGGCACGCCATTCATTACTAGAGAAATGTGAAGCATCATAGGGCAGGTCTGAGAATGCTTTTAAAAATTAAAATATAACACAAAAGCTAATCAATGATGAAAGGGTTTTAGAAAACCGTCACATAATTAGATTAACCAACAACTGGGGAAAGTGATAGGATCAACCCCCCCACTTTACTACACTTTAACCTTTAGCAATGTAGCTTCCATGCTTCTCTCCGGAGATAGCATCCTCCAAGACTGAGACAAGTTCAGGGAAATTGTGGAGACCTAGAGGTTCAGGTTATATGCATCAGTGTTGCCAGGTTCATGGATTTATCCACAATCTGTGGATCTTTGGATATGGATGTCTATCCTTTTCTGTCTGTGGATTTTTAAAGAGAGCAACCTGGCAACACTGATGCATGGAGAGGTTCTAGCTACATGCATGGCATGCATTAATGTACGAGAGGTTCTAGCTTGGAAACACAATCAACACACACCATCTAACTCATCCTTGAGCCGTTCCTTCCTTGGGAAATTTGACTGGATATATTCCAAGATGTCACCTACATACATACATACATACATACATACATACATACATACATACATACATACATACAAGTTGAAACAGTCATTCATTCTATGAAATATTGGTGTAGAGGTACCAGAAGTTTGCAGTGTGTTCTTTATGGCTTGCAGATCTGTGATGTTGCAGGATGCCGTGGCCACCTGAAGAGTTTAGAGGTCAAACAATTATACAACAGTGGTGAATTTAAGTCGTGTGTGTGTGTGTTTGTGCGTGAGTGCATGTCTCACCTTCTGTACTATTCTCTCCAAGTCTGCGCAGTTTTTCAGCATATTGGCCACCACTTCACTGTGGAAGATGTCATCATGAAACACCTCCACCGACTCCAATCTCCTATGCCAGTGATACAATAACTAGTCTGTCTGTCTGTATGTATATATGTCTGTATGTCTGTATGGCGATTATATACGCACTTGATGATTGCCTCTCTGTCTGTGATTGGTGACCTAATGGTACATGATAGAAGAACAAATCAACGGATGGAGAAAAGAATCTTTTTGGGGGGAGAATTAAGATCTTAGTAAACATTCATCCATGACCCAAAAATACTCTGATACTTGAGAGGTGAATGGTGGAATAGTTTATTATGGTCCATTCAGACCTTGGAAACTTCTATTATTTATAAAGACACTGAAGAATTACATAAATAGTTTCCATAGTCCTGCTCCAGTGATGTGATTGACTAAACCAGTATCAATACTGATTGCAAGGACGGACTGGCGAAGCTTACAAGACTCTTAAAACTTACGAGAGTCTTGTCTTGAGGAGACGACCTCCAGAAGCAGTGACTGTTCGGTCTATACTGCCTAAGAGGGTTGCCTTTCTCGTGTTGGAGTAAAGAGGTCTACAAGGATGTAAGTAAACTGTTTTCTATTCATGTTATTAACACATGCAGCAATAGGATATATATACAGTTTTTCACTTTAGTGTCCATTACCAGATTTTTTCACTTTGGTGACCATTACCAGATAAGGATATCCAATTAGTTTTTTCACTTTGGTGACCATTACCAGATATAAGTACTCACATGACTAGTTCCAGTGCTCTTCTGGTGCTAGAGTTGATGGTCATGTGTTGGTCTTGAGAGAAGAGGGTCGGTGCTGAAAGGTGGGGCAGTACCTCTTGTTGCGTATATTCTATGAACCTCAGCAATCCACGCACTGCAGCTTGCTACAGCACAAGGAATAGTATTGTCAAGCCCATAAGTATCAGTACAACTGACCTCTAACTGTGAAAATTGACCTTTTGATACATTATTGATGAATTCCCTGAAAAAGTTAAATAAAATTGGAATCTATGGCCACTCTGACAAGTTAGCTCTGCTTGCCTGATAATCTTTGATTCCTTGTCTTTCCCTGTTTCCTTGCTCTCGGAGTACCAGGAGTGAGGGACTCCAGTCAAGTGACACTCCTTCAGCAAAGAGGACTTGAGTAGACCTGTGACAGACACATGGTCAGGGTGGGATGGAAGGAACCCCCTTCCCTCGTGGACTGCCTCTACAATAAAGTCAGGCAACAGGACCTGAGAAAAGGAGGGGGTGGGGAGAAACAGATGAGGGGAGGGGGAGGGGAGGAGAAGATGGGGAGATGAGGAGGTGGTGGGAGGGGTAAACAAGAGGCATCTAGTGAGTGAGGTGCACTCCATTCATGGAAAAACTCACTTCAGCTGGTGCTATTCTCTCCAGGTCATTGTCTACCAGTTCCACCTCAGAGGATGACACCTGTACAGTCAATCATACAGCAAACTGTGAATGAGACAGTTGTGTAAACCCTACAAGCTGATTTCAGTACACATTCCACTGCAAATATTAAATAATTATGCTTGCAATGCAACAGACCTTTGAGACCACATTATTACCAGGTCACCAGGTTTATTAAAACTTTCCAAAAGAGGACAGATCTACTCTCCAGATAACTACACACACTCATCACACACTCATAAACATGTTGTCCACTTCATGACCAAAAGGAGCTGCGATAAAATTCACAAGGTTCACCACATTGCTACACTCTCTGGCTGGATTATGTAAACAACACAGATTAATTTTTAAGCCAAAAACCCCCTATAAAAGCAGTGCAGGCAAGCCTCCAGTCACAGATATTCCACCTCACAAGAAAGGAAGAACTTCAAGAGAAAACGTATCGATGAAACTCCTAGTAAGCCTTCTACTCCTCACTGCAGTAACTGCTCATGGAACTGCAGGGAAAAAAACAAAACTCATGACTGAAGAGCCTACTACAGAACAGGAAGATGGGAAACTTCAGATCCATTCTGTCTCGCAGGAGAAAATCAGAGCAACGTATCGCATGCCCAACGGGAAAGGGATCCACATTATCAGCGATGCCACTGACGAAAAATCTCAGCTGTTTATAACTTCACTTGATGATGTGGAACTCCTTTCTGCATGGAAGCCAGTCACCAATTCTGCCATTCTCTTCAGAATCATGGGTCATACCTTCTTGATCCGAAATGACACTATTGCTGGAGGGAGACATCAACTCACTGACTATGTCGTTCCAACAACTGTAGGCCGACGTGTGGAAAAAGCTATGAAGCGTAACCGCATCACGTATAAACTTCTTCGCACTTTGGACTCTACGCATGCTAACGTGACGAAACGAACAGCTTTAGGCAAACTGTTTGCTCGTCCAGAGCTGCAAGTTATCCTGGATGCATCTCGAACACTGGGGGAAGCAGGTATCAGAGGATTTGAAAATCCTGCTGCTATGAACTTCTATGGAATAGCAATGCAGCTTTTTAAACTGCGAAATCGAGAACACGATGCACCAACCGAACCATCTGTCAGGACACAAGAAGAAGTATCTGAATCTGTGGAGAAAAGGAGGGAGAAGAGACAGTCTCGCCGTCTCTGCAGAAATCAGATACCACATCGATCTTGGTTCACACCTCGCAGCTGGTACACATGCTCCAGGTGCCCCTCAGGGTCACAGTGCACTGGAATGTGTGGCAATACTTGCAGTTCCTGCTGGGCATGGGTCTGTGGTGACTGCTGCTGGTACAGGGGATGCCATGACCATGACGTTTGCTGTGACAGACATGGATTCTGGAGTTCCCACTGTCTCCTGCCCTTCTCCTTCCGTTGCCATTCTCCGTATTCCTGCTGAGAATAATGCTCCCTGAAAACTTAAACTTTGTGTCATAATGTAGTTAAGCTGTTTTTGACTTTTATAAAAATAAATTTATCCTGTTGTTAGGCCATTACACTTTCCAGCAAGGAAGGCCGCGGAATAGCCATTACCATCTCCTTCCACTGATTTTATCAGAAAAAAATTCAGGAAGGAAAATTAAGATTTACAAAATTTGAAGGGAGGAAGCTAAAGTACTGGCTGCTGACTAATAGTATATTGTCAGCTCAGGGGGGCAAATCTTTTTCTTTTTTTTTTTGGGGGGGGGGGGGGGGGGGGGGGCAATGCCTCCCTTGCCTCTACCTAAAACAAGTGTGTCTACTTGAACATAAGACTTGATATGCACCAAGCATTTATTTTGGGTTGCAGGTAGATACAGAAGCTATACAGAAGACTAAAGATCAAATTCATTATGTATTATGATTCTGTCAATAACTTTCTATGCTAGCTAGCGATAGAGACTTTGCTCTTCTTGCAGTCATGGCTTTGTGGCTCTCTTGCTGCTATATCCGTTTAATAACTGGCTTACTTTGTAGCCTCTGCTCTCGCGATTCAAGGTTCTCTTGCTGCTTTTTCAGACCCTCTCTGCTCTCGCTGTTCATAGCCTTCTTGTTTGTTTGCTGTCTATAAGTTTTGTAGATTCTACTCTCTGTTCTCGTTGTTTATGACTTTCATGTTACCTTTCTTTCCCTGCACATGCATAGATATGGACAAACGTACCATCGATCATAGTCACCTCCAGCACTATGCCTCGGCACTTTGGTGCTGAGGCAGCTTTATCAACACATTAATTAATGCTCTAAGGTCACTTGTAATCTGGGCTACTCCCACAGCTCAAGTTTACTCATTCTCGAACCACAAAATTTTTCACTTGCTGCAGTAACCATCAGTATGCAGCTGCAGATATGATGATATGATCAAAGGCTGATGGAGTGGGGCTGATCCTAACACCACATCGTAAACAGGTTTACATAAATTCAGCCAGGGAAGTTACATGTAACAATGTGGTGAACCTTTTAGTACAGCTGCTTTTGACTATAAAGTGGGCAACAACATGTTTATGAGTGTGTACAGTGAATTGCAAGTGTCCAAATGTACAGCAGATTGCAGTGATCTTGCAATACAAATCCAGAACACCAAAACCAAAAATTTACATAGCCTCCTTTCAAGTAGCCCAACTCCAAAGCCATTTGAAAGGAGACTATGTAAATTTTGGCTTTGCTGTTCTGGATTTCATGTTGCAAGATCACTGCAATCTGCTGTAAAGTGTAAATTTGACTGAAATAAAAACTTGCATCCCATGGAGGAAAAGCCACACAACTATTCAGGAACAGCCTCAAGTCTACACAGCTCTACATTGGACAACCAACTTGCAATTCACTGTAGTTATCTGGAGAGTAGATCTGTAGAGTAGATATGTTGCATGTCAGGGGGCCCAGGGGGTAATGCCTCCCTAGCCTCTACTTAATCCCCCCATCAACAATGCAAATCCTCCTCTAAGGTCACTTGTAATCTGGGCTACTCCCACAGGTCCAAGAGATGCCTGTAGTTTACTCATTCTCAAACCAAACAATTTTCGTAAGGTCTAACACTATCAAAGGCCATGGAGTGGGGATTTTTTTCTTGCCACATCAGACCTTAAAACTCTCCAGCCACATCCTACATGTCACACTTATTAACATGTTATTAACCCAAAACAGCTGCTTGCTAGTAGGAAACCGCTCATCACAAACAATGAAGTTTCCTATAAAAGGGAAAGCTTTCAGCCACAAATATTCCACCTCCCAAGACTGCCAGATCAAGTTCAAGGATGAAAGTCCTAGTAAGCTTTCTACTCCTCACTGCAGTAACTGCTTATGGAACTGCAGAAGAAAACTCTAAACTCATGACTGAAGAGCCTACTACAGAACAGGAAGAAGATGGGAAACTTCAGATCCATTCTGTCTCGCAGGAGAAAATCAGAGCAATGTATCACATGCCCAACGGGAAAGGGATCCACATTATCAGCGATGCCACTGACGAAAAATCTCAGCTGTTTGTAACTTCACTTGATGATGTGGAACTCCTTTCTGCATGGAAGCCAGTCACCAATTCTGCCATTCTCTTCAGAATCATGGGTCATACCTTCTTGATCCGAAATGACACTATTGCTGGAGGGAGACATCAACTCACTGACTATGTCGTTCCAACAACTGTAGGCCGACGTGTGGAAAAAGCTATGAAGCGTAACCGCATCACGTATAAACTTCTTCGCACTTTGGACTCTACGCATGCTAACGTGACGAAACGAACAGCTTTAGGCAAACTGTTTGCTCGTCCAGAGCTGCAAGTTATCCTGGATGCATCTCGAGCACTGGGGGAAGCAGGTATCAGAGGATTTGAAAATCCTGCTGCTATGAACTTCTATGGAATAGCAATGCAGCTTTTTAAACTGCGAAATCGAGAACACGATGCACCAACCGAACCATCTGTCAGGACACAAGAAGAAGTATCTGAATCTGTGGAGAAAAGGAGGGAGAAGAGACAGTCTCGCCGTCTCTGCAGAAATCAGATACCACATCGATCTTGGTTCACACCTCGCAGCTGGTACACATGCTCCAGGTGCCCCTCAGGGTCACAGTGCACTGGAATGTGTGGCAATACTTGCAGTTCCTGCTGGGCATGGTTGTGTGGTGACTGCTGCTGGTACAGGGGATGCCATGACCACGACGTTTGCTGTAATATTCATGGATTCTGGAGTTCCCACTGTCTCCTGCCCTTCTCCTTCAGTTGCCATTCTCCTTACTCCTGCTGAGAATAATGCTCCCTGAACTTAACTTTGTAGCTAAGCTGTTTTGATTTTTACAAAAATACAGTTGACGCTATTAGCTCCCTCCCCTTTAAATCTTAATTTTTGCCCTCCTGAATTATTTTTGCCCTCCTGAATTTTTTTTCTGAAAAAAAATCCATCTAAAAGGATTTTGTGTGGAAGGAGATGGTATTGGGTTAGAAAATGTAATGGGACAAAATCATTTTCGAGGGGAGGGGGGTTATGCCTCTCTTGCCTTTATCCCCCCCCCCCCCCCAAAAAGACCACAAAAAACAGACAAACAAACAAACAAAAAAAAACCCTGCTTTATCAACACATTAATTTTAAATGCAAATCTCCTCCCATAGCTCATAGAAATGCAAATAGTAGCTGTATCAGAGAGTACGATAGTACTCTCCAAGTAGGGATAGCACGGATTGCCCTATTGGACTAATACTTAGTATAACTCCAGTTGCCTATAATGAGCATTACATCAAAAAAAAGTGATGAACAAGTAAAGGAAAAAATATTTATTCTAAATAAAGGAAAGTAGGGATGGCTGTGTGCAGTTCAAAAAAGCAACAAGAGAGTGAACCTCAGTCAAGTAACCCTTTATCCATCACAATAATTACCAAACTACGAGCTAACTGTTCCGTAGTTTGGTAATATTGGTGATGGATAAGGGGTTACTTGACTGCACTCTCTTTTTGCTGAACTTTTTTGAACCGCACACAGTCATCTCTACTTTCCTTTTTTAAAAATTTTTTTCCTTTATATACAGTGGATTGCAACATGAAATTCAGAACACCAAATCATAGGCTCTTTTCAAAGGACTTAATGAGTTGGGCTAAGCTATGTAATTTTGGTTTGGTGTTCTTTGCAAGATCCACCACTCATTCTCAAACCACTTCACCTGCCACCACTGGAGAACATAATTATTATGATCAAAGGCCATGGAGTGGGGACATTTTTTTCTTGCCACATCAACTCTCCAGCATGTCACACTCATTAACATGTTGTTGTGACTGAAAGCAGCTGCTTGCTAGTAGGAAACCTAATCCCCTTGTGGCTGAATTTTTTATGAAAACAATGCTATTTCCTTCCACATAAAACCCTTTTACATTAGAAAAAAAAATTCAAGAGGGCCAAATTTAATACAAATCCCGTTAAAGGATCTACTCTCACAGCTCATAGAAATAGTAGCTGTAACTCATTTTCAAACCATAAGAATTTCACTTATAGTATGCAGCTGCAGATAATATGGGAGAACAATATGATCAAAGGATGATGGAGTGGGGGGGACATTTTTTCTTGATCCTGATACCACATCATGAGTAAGTCCCTGCATGCACACTCATTAACATGGTGTTGTCCACTTGTAACTGAAAGCAGCTGCCTGCTAGTAGGAAACCCACATCAATACAACTCCATCGTAAACATGATTTTTAAGCTGAAAGTCTATCAGTCTGTCAGAGAAAACTTATTAAGGCCACACCAAGTCAATTATTAGTTTCTGGTCTTTCCTCTTTTCAATTAACATGCGGGCGGGCGGTAATTGCGACTATTATGGCTTCGAAACCACAGAGGAGGAAATGCACCAACAAAGACTAAATAATGCATTAGATATACATAATTTAAAAAAAAAACAACATTTATTTGAGTATAGAATTTGACAAAAAACAAATATTTAAGGCACACAAAAGTTTTAACAAAACCTTTGAGTATAGAATTTAACAAAAACATACTGTATGAATATATAACTATATATAATGATGAACAGAGGTTGGAAATGCACTATAACTACAATTAAAAAAATCAGCACTAAAAATACTGAGGAAACTGAGAAACTATTTCTTGGAGATACAAGGTTTCTCCATACACTGGTCACATTGTGGATAATTTCCAGTGTCAGAGTTAGCAACAGGTTCTGCACAATAAATGCAAATTGGTTCATACTTTGCAGTGTAATACAATCGTTCAATAGGGTCACCACATTGCAAACTTCGCACAAATACTATATCTCTCAGTTCTGGTGCCAGATCAAGTTCTTGTAGTGGTGCCCCACAAGAAAACGACATCCCACTGAGGGATTTCTCCAGTGAGATCCGCTGAGATTGGTTGAGCTTTTGTAGAGCATATACCAGCCTCCAAAGACCACACTCTTCACATTCAATCATCATATGAGCATTCTTAACATGTTGAAGCTTTCCATGAAATGGCAACGTACTCTTCTTTGCTGATTTCTTCTTAGCAGATGGCCGGTGGACTTCAGTGGTGTCAGAGCCATATACCTCTGCAAATGGCAAGTAGTGGTCATCCACACCAGGCATTGGATCAGGAAAAGGTTTGCTTTGTTCAAACACTTCCCTTGGTAACCTCCAGCCACAAGCTACTTGACCACATTTTCTGATTTCAAAGAAGTAGTGCCTTTGCCTGGTACAGTGGTCTAAGAATCTGGAAATAGCAGGTGCATTCTGCAAGTCAGACTTCTTACGAAGAGATTCTTGAGAGGGGACATTGGTAATTACTACTCCAAGAGCATTCCAAATAGCATCAAGTTCTTCAGCCTGTGCTGAACCAGAAGTAAGTATAGGTTTATCTTTCAACTTTAAACGGCAAAAGATGGAATTCAGCAGAGCCTTGACTGGTTCCATGCAATCAAGAGCTTCTTCACGGAAGTCTGGACGCTTCACAGCAGCTCTTCTGAGGGCACTTAAGCTGTTGCAGTTGCCAGCTTCAGCTTCAAACCTGCTGTCTCCAGCATGACACTGTAATCCAACACTTTGTAGTCCCAAGTTAAGCGTAGACATTATTCTCTCAACAGGATTACGCCAACTATGGTATGGGGCAGTTCGAGCAGCTAGCAAATAATCTAGATCATGGAGAAGAAAGAGACACACTAGAGCAAGCTTGACAGATAAGAAGGTAAGGCGATGGTCTGAACCACCATCAGTGTAAAGGCATAAAATAGGCTTTTCAGACAAATTTTGCAAAGATAGAAGCTTGTCAAGCTCGCAAGCATGACGAATGGGTGACGACGGCTCAAAGGCTGCTTCCTTCAAAGTCACATTCACTACCCCTCTATACCATGAATCTGAGATATCCATTGGAATATCTACTAAAAGAGTAACAGAAGGAATAATACCAAATTTTGAAAAATCATGATCTGAAACCTCAAAACTGGTATTTCTCTGAACAAGTACTCTTCTTCCCCGTTCTACAGCAGCCAATGGTGAACCAGGGTCTCCCACCTTAATACGGTGTTTGTCATCCAGGCATGCAAATCCACAATAGTCTCGAAACTTAATTGCAAACTCACGTTCATAACGGAAGATTGCTGCCGCATAATGGGTGTCATCATGTTCCTGCCTCCACTGTCTTCGTTGAATAGCAAATTTCACGTCCAGGCGACCAGTGTAGTGGCTTGCTTGCTTTGACTGTGGTGATGGTGGCCAGAACTGCAGCCTAATCCACTCAAGCGATGGTATAGGAACCCCAGAAGGACACTGCTTTTCAACTTGCTCTTGAAAATCTCGTACAGAAATGTATTGGGCTAAGTGAACTACTTGCCCATGGCGACGATCATCTACAGCTACTCCTATGGAGTCATTAATAATGCAAGCAGCATGCTCCCAGAAAATATCATACTTTGAACGCCCTGCAGATGAATTCAAAGAACGAAGATCTATTACAGTGTTTGGATCTTCTGGTTCCATATCAAGAACTAGTTGTACCCGTTCATCAATTTCAGCCTCCACAAAATTTGAAGATGCAGAACAATCACCACTAATCTCGTGGTAAAATGCCCTCAGTATGGCTGGCTTGATACCTTTAATAATACGCCCAAATTTTGAAAAGAGGGATCGTTTCATTGCACGGGTATGATACTGTGGAAGAAGAGGCTTGATGACCTTTACTACATGCATACTTCTTTCAAACACATTTTCAATGGGGTCATTATCATCATACTTCCAAATAAAATTCATATTACCACGGTTGTTACCTGGTGAGTAAGTTAAAGACACAACAGAAATGTTAAAACCATTTTTAAGATTCAATATAAATTTGTACCTTTCACGATGATCTTCAGGGCAAAAATCCGTTAAACATATATGTTGATAAAATTCGAGATTCTTCATAGTTTGAAAAACATTGTCATAACATGGATAACATAAGCCTGATTTCTTAATTATGGAAACAGAAAGTGAGTTAGATAGCTCACGAACAGGCACAGGCAAAGAATGCACTTCCTTCATTCGCTTATTCTGAGAGGCTAAAAAATCGCTGTATTGAGCTATTGAGGCAGCAAGCTGTTCAATAGAAGGCTTCAACTTAGCAAACTTAGGTCTGCTCCAATAGACATTTTGTAAGCAGCTATACAATGACTGTGAATGGGCTCGAAGAACAGAAGAACACATATTTTCAGTAGACCTCTTTCTGTGCTTAGATGCTTCTGGCTTATTATAGCCCTCAAATGATAACATGAAATCAGGAAACTTACAACCCTGCTTTTCAAGGACATGCTTACGGCCATCGAGGTACCACAGACAATCAACAAGACTGGAAACAAATTTTTTCCCTGCCCCTTCTGCCACATCTGTACCAGGCCATGACAATTCTTGTGATTGCAAGAAATCAACCACATCATTGAAAAGTACCTCCTTTTTAGTCATTCTCTCCCTAGTAATTTTAGAGGGAAGTTTCGGCTGACATAAGCTCCTCTGGGCATTCATTAGAATATCAAATGCTGATCTATGGGGAGGGGCATTAATATTGGTATCCTTCACAACAACATATTTCAAATAAGGTCCAAACATGGAAATTGCTTGTAGCAACTCTACAGTCAGCTCAACCAGGTCCAAGGAATTTTTTTTCAGGCCCAAGATATGCCTTAGAGAGACGATATGACCCTATATCAGTACCTGAGGCTGTGACAGTCGTTTCGAAATAACTTTCAATAGTAGTCTCCTCTGCTGCAACGTTCGCAATCTTCCACGGGAGAAGGGTAGAATGTTCAGATATAACAGTTACGTTAATCAAAGGCATGGCAGCAGGCTGGTGGAGCTAACTAGTACAACATTTCACACCTCACATCAGCACGCACGAGGTCCACTGTTCTTCTACTTCTTTTGCTACTGCCTCGGCCTCCGCGGTTAAGATCACATGATCTGAAAGTGTTTGCACGTGACCAATCATAGAGTCCTCAAATTCGCGCGAGCACGATTAGCAGGCGGGCGGGGGACCAGAAACTAATAATTGACTTGGTGTGGCCTAAGATATTCTTAGGATCAAACTCTTAGTAAACCTTCTGCTACTTACTGCAGTAACTGCTTATGGAACTGCAGAAGAAAGCACAGAAACAGAGAGACTCATGACTGAGAGCCAACTACAGAACAGAAAACTTCAGATCCATTCTCTCTTGCAGGAGAAGATTAGAGCAGCGTATCACATGCCCAATGGGAAAGGGATTCACATTATCAGATGAAAAATCTCAGCTCAATGAACTATGATCCACCGACAGAAGCATCAGTTCAAATACCAAAAGAAAAAGAGGGGTAGTTGCTGGAAATCAGCTACCATTCTGATTAACCCGGTGTTCCAGAGCTAAAAATAACAGCTGGTCACTGGTCATTTTCCAACCATTTCTTGGAAATGGCCAACCAAATTTCAGAGTTTCTAAGTATTACAGGATGCTGAATGTCCGACCAAAATTAATGACCAATCAAATTGAACATCTTATTTATAGCTCTGAGTGTTCTAGGTGTCCTGGTGGGGTCTTTTGTACTGGAATGTGTGGACCAATGTGTGAAACTGTTGCTGGCACTAATTTTGCAATGACCCTGATAACTGTGTTCCCCTTCATGGATCCGGGCATCTGAGTTTCTTAGGCATAGAAATTGCAATGCTCGTTTTACTGCTAACTTGAAATATTTGATTTTTTCTATTCCTGGTGTATGAATGCTAATTTATAAATAGCAAGCCTAAGTGAATGCACAGTATACAGGCTGGGATACAATAATGTATCTGCTGGGGACTTTGTGATAATGCAAGTTTGATCACAAATAGTCATACCTTGAGTTCTGAAGTTGAAATGTCAGTCCATGCTAGTCCCACTACATTGGAAGGACAGGTTGCTATGGAGAGTAGGTAATTGGCTTCGTTATGGAGAGGTTCGACAAGCGTCCCTGGGGTAATTAGTTTCACGACATCCCTTTCAAGGAGATGACCCTTCTTCTTGCGTCTGGATAACAATAGTAATGACAGAACGTTAAACCTCTACCAGGTTGGTTTTCGGGGAATAGGTGGATACGTTTCGTTCCATGCATGGATTCTATAGGATTGGGTTTCTTAGGTCCTTGTAAGCCACTCAGAGCATGTGTATGATACTTTAGTTGTACTGATGTAATGCTTGCTATCATTTACGTTGGAGGATTTTGGTCACAAATAGCCAATTGGAATCCAGCATGGACCAGAGTCTTTTGCCACTCGCTTAGTGATTTGACTGGAAAACCGCACATGAAGATGTCGCTTTTCTTGGTGAGTCTCATACTGGTTCTTCCAGACACTAGATCTGCATCATGTTTCAATCAAAACAAGCATATTAGCAAGTGCTTTATAGAAACCACCCAATTACTATAGTGGTTTGCACAATAAAACAAGAATGCAATATCATGACTACGGTACTTACTGGCATCATCACCATAAATTTCATAAAAATCTCCTACTTGGAAGAGTAAGATGTAATCTTGATACTGGTTCTTGATTCTGTCAAATTGAGACATCAGTGCTGATCTGCGAGAAAGAGTGGAGTATTTGAGATACAGAACTCTTGATCTCGACTGCTTCAAGGTTGAACTGCTGTTCAAAGCACCGAGGGTTGTGTTGCAGAAGCGTACAGCTACCTTGAAACATAATCTCCAGTGATTCAGGCTGGGCATAGTCGACATGCTCGGATCAGGTCATGCGCTTTTATTTTGGGGCGCGTGCGCGAGCTATTTTGGATGATGTCATCCGAACGTTAGGTGAGTGCGCATGCTCAGTTTACCTAATGACTGGCAAAATATTGATGATATCGATGTCCCTCTACGGCAACGCTCTCTTTCCCACAGCATTGATGAGGCCTCCTTCCAGAACTTACTCTCTTCTGCCCCCACCATCCGCTCACGAGCTCTGGCATACTTTTCAAGTCTGCCTCATGCAGGGGACTGGCTTAATGTGGTGCCATCAACATCACTGGGTCTTCACCTTCAAGACAGAGAATTCCAATGCTGCCTGCGGTACTGGCTGGGAATTCCTCTCCAAAGTAATCCACTTCCTTGCCCAGAATGCCGGGACACTGCTGACATCTTTGGTGATCACCAGGTTGGGTGTAGTGGAAACGGTGACCGGATTTCCCGGCATAATGCCATACGTGACGTGGTCTTCTCTGCAGCCCAGTCTGCAGCCTTGGCCCCTTCCAAGGAGACCCCTGGCCTCCTTGCCAGCTCCCTCTCTCGCCCAGCTGATATCCTTCTACCCAATTGGAAAGGGGGCCGTCCTGCAGCTCTGGATGTCCATGTAATCAGCCCCCTTGCAGCAGCAGACTCTAAATGAAGCCTCCTTCACCCCAGGCCATGCCCTTCAGGTGGGAGTGAACCGCAAGCTAGCATCCTCTTTATCAGCTTGCCGCTCGGCAGGCTTGCACTTCATTCCTCTGGTAGCAGAAACATTAGGGGGCCTTGCTGACGACACAATTCAAACTGTTCGCTCCATTGGCAAGGCCATCACAGACAGAGTGGGTACTACAGATTCCTCCAACTCTTCCAAGCACCTCTTTGGTCGACTAGCCATTGCCCTGTGGCGTGGCAACGCCTGTTTATGGCTACATCGCCTCCCAACTCTCCCCCCCTCTCTAGACGGAGTGCCATGACTTGGACTTGTTTGTTTGTCTGTGTATAATCGAATTCCATGGATATTTAAAAAAAAAAAGTTTACCTAATTTGTGCGCGCAGATATGGTTTTCTCAGAACTACCATAGATATATCTATGGAACTACTGGAGGAGAGTCATAGACTAGTATTGCAAAGGAGAAGGAAATAGGGGAGTCCAGACATGCATAATAATATTTTTGGCCCCACCTGTTATCTGCAGTCACGTAATGCCAGAAAAACATTTTGAAGGTTTTGTATAGTATCAATAAGAGTATTACTTCTCCTCCTTGATGATAAATTAACCAAGTTATGGTATTTTACTACTTAGCTATTTTATCATTGTGTTTACAGGGTATCTCAGGAAACCTTTTTAATATTATGGCCTAATGAACTACTTCATACATGTATGTAAGTTTTTCCTAGTCTACTATACTGTTTTTCTCTTTTTCAGTTTTGGAGCTTGTCAATATGACGTACTCCTTTCCAAATTCAATACAACCGATGCTTGCTATTGTAGCTATACTCTATAATTTACACTGACAGTCTAGTCGTCGAGTCTTAATATGAAGTCAAAGTCAAAGTTAAAGTTCATTGTAAAGGCCCAGTGGGCATATTGAGTACAGAATTAAAAGTAAGAGTTCAGAATAGGTTAGCTAAAGAACACAGGTAGCTAGTTCAGTCAGAGTCAGTGACTAATGTATGGTATAACAAAACTAAAGTTAAAATAATTTAGCAAAGTGACACAGGTAGTCAAATAAGACAGAGTCAGAGTGATGACAGTTCTTGCATCTAGTAATGCGCATGCGCATAATTCGGCGTTTTAATTTGTGGCGCGTGCGAGAGCGCGGGATATAATTGGGATGATGTCATGGTAAATTGCAAACCACAATGTCCACATCATCGTAACTTAGCATCTCTATATAGTATCCAATCCGAGACTTTGAACTCAACCATATATATCATGGGCGATAAAGATGAGATATTGATGAATTTTCAGGTGAGTCTACTAAGTAGCTACAAATCTCGAGTTAAGTGTAGAGTGTGCATTATTTGGATATATTTAACATGTACTATTAAATACTAAGGCTATAACTGGAATAGATGACATAGCAATTTGTCTTGATATACTGGAACAGAAGAACTGGGATTTGGTAGTAAGTATTAATGTAGGCATCAAAATAAGAGTGAGAAAATTATCCTTCATTCTGTTGCTAGGCAGCGTTGTCTGGTGTAATGCCCCCAGAGAATTACTCACAGAGCGTTGAAAGAACTTCGAATGGTCCATCAACTAATAGCAGGTTAGATTTAATTGAAAGTGGACTGCAGTCATAACCCATACTGCAACTTTGTGTGCATATTCTATTATTAGTTGGCTACTTTTAGCTCACTTCTATACAGTTTTTCCTTTAATAGAGTGAAGAATGTGGCAATTGTTATTGTGTTGATGTAGTGGGATATGTATGCCAAGGATTTAGCTAACATTAACTCTAATTAGAGAACACCACAAGATGAATCGGTATTTTCTGTACACAGTAATGGCCCTGTGAGATCAGTTGGGTATGTGGATTTGACTGTTCCAGAGACTCATATTAATGTGGAGGCAGAAGAATCTACTGTTCAGCAGTAAGTGTCGACCTTAGGGGGCTATCTCAATGTTAGTTATAATGGGTATGTGGGGAAAAAATCATTGCAAAGCTTCCTTATACTGGAAGCATTCAAGACTGTTAAGAGGCATTATTTAGAGTCATTATTGATAGTGAAAGTATTATGCACTTATCATACTGATTTTGTCATTATGATGTAATAACCAATGAAAATTCAGTTTGTTTGATCACAGGCATAAAGATGCATCTCTGTGTGTGTCATATTCTTGTAGGGCTACTGGGTCCTCTACTTCATGTACCTTGGGAGTGTATTTTGGAGAAAAGCTACTCAGACTGGAATTGCCTCTGAGCACTACGCTGGCCGAGGTCTGTATACTGAGTACTATAGACAACCATTGGAAGTATGGCTCACTCCTTCCCCCATTTTTTTTATTTTTTATTTTTTAGGTGAAGCAGCAGCTGGAAAGAGAGACGCGTGTTCCTCCTTCTGAGCAGGTTCTCTCCGGTTGGCCCCAAGCAATGCAAGTCCCTAAGGAAGTTGAGGTACCATGATGTGATAGAGTACTTATACATGCAGTTACCAAGTTGGAAAATAATAGTGTATCTATCCAAGACCCTTGTCTCTCTCTCTCTCTCTCTCTCTCCCCCCCCCCCCCCCCCCCCCCCCCCAGGAGCAAATGACACTTGAACAACTGAACATCAGTGGTGATATTTACCACATTCGTATGGACCATCAACCCCCCTTCCACTATCCCTCCCTCCCCCACCTGCAAACCCTCACTGACATCTCCCTCAGTAACAACAGCATGTATGTCAATAAATCCTCTGTTCCAACCCTCACCTCATCACTATTCAACCATCGCCAGTCATCCTTTCCAGTGCAGGAAACAGCTCAGTCTGATGTCCGGAGTCTAAGTGTTGATCCAGGCTCACTTGAGGATCAGTTGTCGTCACAGGAGAGTACTGATGGAGTGAGTGGAGGGGAGGGAGTGGTGGCTGGGGAGGGTGGGAAGAAGAAAGGGGAGCATAGCAGAGGAACTGGCGACAGTTTGATAGTGATTGGAAGTACTACTGCTAAGGTGCCAGCACTGCTCAAACCTAATGTAAGTGAACTAAGAGGATCTGCTACTAAAGATATATTTGGATGTGTGAAATACCAGTATCAAGATATCATGAATATTATTATTGCAGGAAGTGATTGAAATCCGTGACAGCTCCCATTCCTCTGGAGCAAGTGACTCTTCACCTATTCCAGACTGCTTTGTATGTTGATCTCCTATCATATTTTTATCCTGTAATGATTCACTTTTTGTATTTTGCTGTGTAGGGTGAAGACGATGAATTGTTTGATGATGAAGATGTCAAGAGCACTTCGGCCATTAAGGCTCTGAAGGATCCATTAGTGCCCGAGGACTGTACTGAACCATATGAGGTGTTGCAGTGCTTCACTCACTCCTTTGAGCTGCGCTACGGTGCCATGCATCCTCTCTTCCTCCTGGGTTCTCTCGCTGAGGCTATGGCTGAGGCTACCAGTGGCCCTGCTTCAAGCAGAGTGGTTAAGTATTGTGTATAGATAGGTCATTTGTTTTACATACTTGATCATGAAATATTTGACATGATTTACAGTAATTCATATCTTCCTAATCTGTATCGGTACATGTAAATAAAGTTCAGCTACAGTTATTATATAGAGTGCTTTTTGTCTTGCCAGTGAAATTATCCACACCTGTTTGTAAAAGCTTATTCACTCAATTTACTTTATTATTGTAGAGAAAGCCGATGTTCGTATACCTGCATCATGACCGGAGTGTCCTGTCCAATGTATTTTGTAGCCAGTTGCTCTGCAGTGAATCTGTGGTGAGCTACCTCTCCTTGAACTTTATCACTTGGGCATGGGACCTCACACTGCACATTCACCGGCTCAAGTAAGTAGCAGCGGACTTGCAGCCCTGTATGATTCGAGCATACTCTTTGCAGGCTTCTCAAGATGGTGGAGGACTGTTTTGGATCAGCTGCAAAGACCAGTGTAGATGAGATCAAAGCAGATCACCTTCCAGTCATTCTGATAGTATACAAAGAAAAAGGCTCTGTTAGCATCAGGAATATTATACAAGGTGTTCTAGTTTAAAATAGGAATGTATAGATTTTAGTGCGTATGTCAGGATGGCCGAGTGGTCTAAGGCGCTGCGTTCAGGTCGCAGTCTACTCTTGTAGGCGTGGGTTCGAATCCCACTTCTGACACTTTTTTTTTCTTCTTTTTTTTTCCCCCACCTTGAAGTACTAATAATAATACAGATTTCTTTTTAAACTAAAAGGTGAAACAAACTTGGATTCTCTAATGACCAGTCTACTGTTTGCTGTGGAAGAGCACAATATGGTTATTGAAAGAGAAATACTAGAGGAAGTGAGTGACTACTGAAGGAATATCATGATAAAAGTTGATTTATTGGTGTGTATATTATGTGGACATGCAGCATGAAAGACTAGTCAGGGAGCACATGATAGCAGAACAGAATCAGGCTTATGAGGAGTCACTACAAGCTGACAGAGAGAAGGTAATACTATTGCTATTATGTATATTTGAGTATAACGGAGAGATGTGGCTACAGGAAAGGAAAAAGAAGGAACAAGAGGAAGAAGAAGAGAAAGAGAGATTGAGTAAAGAGGTGAGCGAGTAGAAAATCCCCCCCCCCCCAAAAAACAACAACAAAAAAAAACAAAAACAAAACAAAACAAAAAAAACAACAACAACTGACTAATTACAAGCTTATTCAGAGAGCAAACCAACTTTATTCAAAGTGATGAACAAAGTGAAATAAAAGCCCAAGAGCTACAAGGTTTCTCAATGATCCAAAAAGTTGGAGACAAAGGGCTTGGCATGGGCCAATAATATTAATAAATTATGAATAAATACAGATAGTGAGTTCACATTAATGATGTATGACAATATGATCTCAGTAGTATAAAAGAGAATATATATACACTTGCATTGCACTTGTATCCTGCTTATAACATGCTTTAAATTTATTGGTAGGCTGAGCGGCAGGCTATGGGTCAGAGTGTCCCAGAGGAACCCCCTGAAAGTTCCCAGGAGAAGCTGTGCACACTGAGAATACGCTTCCCTGATGGAGAAGTGGGCCAGAGAAGGTTCCTTGCTAGCAATACCTTGCAGGTCACTACTCATTAGTTAGGTAGTGTGCATTCGCAATCATAGTGAAGTGAGGAGTTCCCACAGCTGTGTACTATATCTTGGTTGATACTTTTTCAGGATGTGATTAATTTTGTGGGCTCGAATAATTACATGGTGTCGGAGTATAAGATACTGACTGGCTTCCCAAGAAAAGATGTAAGATTATATTAAGTAATTAGGTATAATTATTAAAAGGGCAATTATTCTTTTGCAGTTGACAGAACAGAATTTTGCCCTATCTCTGGACGAGTTGAAACTGTGTCCACAAGAAACATTATTCATTGAAGAAAGAACGTGATCTACAATACAACACTAATGTTAGATTGTCATAAATATTATTTCAACTCAAATCAGTGCATCAATTTCCTGAAGCAGATGAAATTTTTAGCAATAGCACTCATTCAATCTAAATAAGCGAATTGGTGGTCACGTGCCGCATCCTCAAAAATGGCTTCTTTGATACGAAGTGAGAGATGGAAATGGAAATCTATGAACTACAAGATGGTCTCTGGTTCTTCCTTCAAGTGTCTTTATGAAAGTAAAGCCTCTTCCAGATTCCTGAGGCCTCGAGATTCCCTGCGACCAGCATATGTTCTGCTCCTGGTCATGTTAAGTGTTCCAGTGATGTACAGAGTATTCTGCCTTGTCACAGCTGTGGCAGCATTAACCATGGGACCAGTGGGCTCACCAATAACCAGTGAATCATCAGGTAAGTTAGAATACTGTAGCAAGAATTGTGTTGAAAATATGTCTGATTTTTTTACAGCTGGAGTTGAAAGTTTGGAACCAGCTGTGAACTTTTCTGCCTTTGAATGGTCATTGAGCTGGATGAACCATTTCATTCTAAAGCTTACTATTTCCAGTGCTGTAATTTTGACATACAGTTTGTTTGTGGTCACCTTCATTCAACCAAAAACAGGTACTGCATGGCTTACTAGCTATCGACTAGAAATAATTCATCTTTCTCTTATTAATATTGTTTAAGGTTGTAATTCAAAGCCCTCTCATGATGGTTCACCATATGCTGGAACTAAATTCAGAATTGACTGGAAACTAGTAATGGCGGTTCCAGTGTTTCATGTGTATGCTGCTATGATAATGATGTTGCTTATTTTAGCTGGAGATGTGGAAACTAACCCTGGCCCTACTGGTAAATCCATTAGCAATGGTATTTATGGAGGGTACATACTGTATTTGCATGTTGAAGCATACTTTGCTTTAATAAAGTTGGTTTACTAGCCGCTTTAAGTAACAGCTCTATTTTAATAAAAGTGCTTCTTTGCACCCTTACTGAGTGGTACTTTAAATAATGCCCACCCAAATGAAATTATTCTCACTGTTAGGCGTACTTCTTCCTAGCCGTTTACACCTAGTAATGTGAGAGTGATTAGGTCTTATGATAATTGAATTTACTGCAGAGTTAACTCTGAAGACAGTTAGAACCCTTCTTCATCCAATACGTCATAAGTGGAAACATATTGCTATTGAACTTGAAATAAGCAAAGGTACAATTGGAAGTCTAAAAGTGCAGTATAGTGACCCTAAAGATCTTATAAGTGAAATGGTATCCGAGTGGTTAAAAGGTATTTCCCCTCAACCTTCTTGGGAAATATTAGCCAGTGCACTTGAAAGCGACTTTGTGAATGAAAAGGCAATAGCAAAAGATATCAGAGAACGTTTTTGCGATCAAATTGAAAGCTCTGTAGACCATGAAGATCAGATACCGCAACTACCACATTCAAGTGCTGTGAAAGCTAAACCAACATCTAAATCACCAACTGAGGAATATGCAGGCTATATGAGATCAATTTATAGCAGAAGTGAATTCCCAGATGATAACAAGTGGCCACCCACTCCATCAAAGCATTTTATTGACTTGGCTTTTATCGATAAGAAGTCTGAGGATGAACTAGAAAGGGCACCTTTTACTCATGGAATTGATCAGTATGTGAACAGTAGAGAGTCTGTTGATATGAAGGACATAGGTAGACCCCAGTCTGATTCTGACTATCCTCATATAATTTTAGTGGAAGGGGCACCAGGTGTTGGTAAAACTACATTTGCTTGGCAGCTGTGTAGAAAGTGGGCTAGCAAAGAATTGTTAAAAGAGTACAAACTCTTGATCTTCCTAAGACTGCGAGACAGAAAGGTAAGAGAATCTAAAACATTGAATGAACTGTTTTATCACTATGACGGCTCTCTCTCTGAGAAGGTACGAAAAGAAGTAGAATCTGAGCAAGGAAAAGGTGTAATGTTCATTTTGGAAGGGTTTGATGAATTGCCTCGAGATTTTAAAATGGACGGTTCCATCTTTAGTTTTCTTCTCAATGGTCATATTTTACCATCAGCATCGATTCTTGTTACATCTAGACCTAGGGCTCTAACTGAGTTAAGATGTAAGTTATCTTCTATAAGCCAGCATATAGAGATTCTAGGTTTCATCCAAGACCAAATATTTGAGTTTGTAGATTCTCTCAGCACTAAAAGTCATGTGCAGGATTTTATAAAGTTCATTATAAGGAATCCACTGATGCTAGCTATCATGTATATTCCACTCAATGCTGCTATTGTATTCCAAGTATATAGAGATATAGTCTTTCGTGAAGGTACAGCTGGCAACTTTCCAACAACTTTCACAGATCTTTATGAAAGATTTACTCTTACTTTGTTATTACGATACATAGGAAAGTGCAAAAAGTTATCTTTTAATAGTTTGCCTCCTAATGTTAAAATTTCATTTGCTAAACTCTGTCAATTGGCTTATGAGGGATTGCAAAAGAAACAGGTTACTTTTCATGATCTTCCTGATGACTTCGAAACACTTGGTTTCATGCAGTCATATTCTGATATTCACATCAGTAGGGGAATTTGTGTCAGTTCTAGCTTTCTGCACTTCACACTACAAGAGTATTTGGCTGCTAGATACATAGCAGAAAACAAAGATCCTGCTGATCACTTCAAAAAAATCACACTTGGCTATAATGATATGTACATAAGGTTCTTAGCTGGGATCACTCAGTTACAGAACAGTTCACACTCAAAGTACATCTTTAATTCTACAAACCCTAGTATTATTATGTATCAGTATATCTGCTTAGATGCTGAAGAACAGTGTACTTTGAAGCAAGAAGTTTTTTGTGACAATAGCATTGAGCGTGGTTGTTTGAACTGGTGGTACGAATCGAAGAATAAGAGCATTATAACTGGTATTGATAGAGAGAAGTCAGTAGCAGTGCACATGCCCCAGGTGGCATTGGATTATTATGCACTAGGGCATTGCATAGCTGTCAGTCACTGCAAATGGAAGCTGATTATTGACAAGGAGTGTATGATCAAAGATGAATGTGCAATGCTAATGATCGAGGGGTTAAAAACTGGTGATGGAGAATCAGTTATTGAATCCATATTCTTCAATACGAAATCAGGAATGCAGAGAGCTTTTGGAGACTTGTTGAAATTCTTAGCTAGTCGAAATAAGCTTACTGGATTACACGAATTGTGGATCTTTCAGAATTCACTGCTCTCGAGCTATAGCAATAGCATTTTTAAAGAGTGTCCATTGCAGAGTATCACTATAATGTGCAAATATGGGAGAGTTGCTGAAATTTCAACTACTCTTGCCTCCAGAACATTGGAATCTTTGTATTTCCACCCTTTAAGCAAGCGTGAAGTTTTAAGTTGTAAATATGTACAGAGTTTAATGATGATAGGTCCATGTGGCTTTGATGGAGACATAATTAGTGCCATTTGTGAACTTCTATCACAAGAGAACACCATACATACTCTGACTTTGCAGCTGTTTGGTACTCACATTGAAAGATTTGCAAGCAGCCTATGTCGATTCCATCGCTACAACTTTAAGCCTGTTTTTGAGATTTTGAAGTATAATAAGACACTCAAAACACTAAACCTTTTCTACGTTAATTTGACCACATCCTTTAATTTGCTCAATTCACTTCTACTGCGTAATCAGACTCTGCAAGAAATATGTCTTCTGAAATGTGGTGTCAGTGATGACACCTTGTCAAATTTATCTCGTATATTTACAACTGGTAGAATTTCGTTGCAAAAATTTGCTGTTCATGATAGTTTTTCAGACTGTAAGAGTATATTAAAAATGCTGCACATAAAGTCATCGTTAAAGGAGCTTACTCTGAGAAGTGATACGTTTCTACAGAATGTTGAGCAGCTAATGTCAGCTTTAGTACCAGGTATCAAGTTATCAACATTGGAAATCTCATACATTCAACAGAAACAGTACCATCAAATGCAGCAACACTGCCGATCTCTTGTATTACCACTATCGATTAATGCATATGTGGATGGAAATATCATACACCATCATTCATTGACAAGCTATGGTATAAGTGTGGAATATAATTTCTAGTCTTGTTTTCTTTCATTTGTCATTATTCATTTTTTGTATTCATTCATTCATGGCTTTATGCGCATGCACACATGTCCTAACTTTGTTACACCATAGATACAGAGGTTTTCAGGTTGGTTGACACAAAATTTGCCAACAATGCATAATTAAATTCGTGCTCGCTAAATTTAAGACCATTGCATTTGTATGACAGTATATTTTACTCGCATGAATTTATTTTGCACATGCGCAAATTCTACTGGTCAACCAACCTGAAAACCTCTGTATACACCGATTTGCAGGTCGGTTGTCACAAAAAAGGGTCGTCAAATTTCACGCATGCGTGTTCATCTCAATTCAAAACCAATAGAATTCAACACGCATGCGTGTAAATTGACGACCTTTTTTTGTGACAACCGACCTGCAAATCGGTGTACTGAAGTTTTCAGGTTGGTTGACCAGTAGAATTTGCGCATGTGCAAGATAAATTCAAGCGAGCAAAAATACTGTCATATAAATACAATGCTCTTAAATTTTGCGAGCACGAATTTAATTCTGCACTGTTGGCAAATTTTGTGTCAACCAACCTGAAAACCTCAGTAAGAGGTTTACGGGATTGGAAACGGATCACGTGCTCTCGTTAGCAACTAACAACCGAGGCGCGTTGACAGCTGAATGACATAGCACGTTTGTCAAAGTTGCTGTTCTGACAAGATCCGTGAGGTAAGACTTATGCCAATGATACTATAATACACTAGGTCATAGATTTACTGTATGAAATAAATTTTAGCTCAGATTTTCAAGTTTATTCCTACAAATACTACTGTAGTGGTTAATGGGACTGTAATCCCTCTCACGCTTGATGGAATCAATTGCTGTTGCCCATTTTCTGATCAAAAGGCATGTAAACTTTAGCTACATGGTTAGTTTTTGTATTAGCTGACATATATTGTCTCTAGCATTTGCAAGTGGTGTTAAAACTGTAATCCCTCTCCCAAGAAATAGATTAACAATATTGAAACTGTATTAGTTATTTCAGGGAAAGGATAGAACAGTAAATGGAATTGGTGCATTCGTTTTCTATACAATAGTCATCCTATGGAGATGGCAAGCTTACTATATTTCCCCCCTAATATCCATAGGGTCCACAGGACAGCTGACTGAGCCGAATTCTTAAGGTGGATGGTGTCAAAACCCAACAGCCAAAAGCTGGAAGTATTGCAATAATGCTGATGAGGGAGAACTGAGCAGAAACTGGCGGATAACTTTGGGGCAAAATTATCTAGCTATAATAATAATGAATTTATGTCTAATTTTAATACCAAAAGTCATTCTGACCTTTCTTTCAAATCAATCACATAAAATTAATGTATAATGAGCAATGATAGGTACTCATAGTTATAATTACAAGGAAAAAAGTTATGAATAATTAATAACTTCCTTCCTCAGACTCTCCAACTTCAACTCTCTGACTCTTCACTTCTTCAATACCTTCCCCTTAGCTTACTTGTACTATTCTGTGAGCTGTAGGGGCAAAATATCACTTTAACTGCCTTGAAAAGAGTGAATATTGATCTCTTTTCACAACGATTAATATAATTAATGCTGCATGCGCGTGCGCATCTGTCAACGCGCCACGGTTGTGCAGTTCATTGGGCGTTTCCAATCCCGTAAAACCTCATATCTATGGTTACACCTGAGCGCCTCCCTCGCGCTCAGTCACCTTTTTTCTTTTTTTATGGGCGTGGTTTCATTTACTTCCGCTTTTGGCTTTTCCCATTGCAAAGATTGTGAAATCCTCGTATGGCTTCGTTAAGTGTGAGTGAGCGGTGGAAATGGAAATCGATGAACTACAAGATGGTCTCTGGTTCTTCCTTTAAGTCTCTTTATGAAGGTAAAGCCTCTTCCAGATTCCTGAGGCCTCGAGATTCTTTGCGACCAGCATTTGTTCTGCTCCTGGTCATGTTAAGTGTTCCAGTGATGTACAGAGTATTCTGCCTTGTCACAGCTGTGGCAGCATTAACCATGGGACCATTGGGCTTACAAGTAACCAGTGAACCATCAGGTAAGTTGGAATACTAGTCTATAGAGATTCAAATTCATATGTTGGATTTTGTGTACATGTTCAGCTGGAGTGGAACCAGCTGAGAACTTTTCTGCCTTTGAATGGCCATTTAATGAAGAGAGCTGGATGAGCTGTCTCATTGTTAAGCTGACTATTTCCAGTGCTGTAACTTTCACATACAGTTGGTTTGTAATCACATTTATTCAACAAAAAACAGGTAAGCTTCAAAAAAACAAAAACAAAAAAAACAAACAAGAGTGTACTTACCACAGGAATGTTCCCTGTAAACAGTATAGTGTATTTACAAAGAGCATTCCTTAGATATGCAATACACACTTTCATTTTTAGAGTGTAGCTGATGAAAATGGAGATTAATTTAATTGTTCCCTTTCATTTGTTCAAGGTTGTGATTCCAAGCACTCTCATGATCGTTCACCATATGCTGGAATTAAACTGAGAAATGACTGGAAACTGGTAATGACTGTTCCAGTGTTCCATGTGTACACTGCTGTGGTAATGATGTTACTTATTTTAGCCGGGGATGTGGAAATCAACCCTGGACCTACTGGTAAATCGTATAGGGCTAGATATTGCTAGCTCTTTGGACATGAGAGCTATAGAGTTAACTCTGAAGAAAGTTAGAAGCCTTCTTCATCCAATACGTCATAAGTGGAAAGATATTGCTATTGAACTTGAAATAAACAAAGGTACAATTGAAAGTCTAAAAGTACAGTACGGTGACCCTAAAGATCTTGTAAGTGAAATGGTATCTGAGTGGTTAAAAGATATTTCCCCTCAACCTCCTTGGGAAATATTAGCTAGTGCGCTTGAAAGTGACTTTGTGAATGAAAAAGTAATAGCAAAGGATATCAGAGAGAATTTGTGATCAAATTAATAGCTCTGTAGACCAAGAAAAGCAAATACGACCACCACATTCAAGCGCTATGAAACCTGAACCACCATCTAAATCACCGATTGAGGAATATGCAGACTATATGAAATCACTCTATCGTAGAAGTAAGTTTCCAGATGATAACAAGTGGCCACTTACTCCGTCAAAGCATTTCATTGACTTAGTTTGTGTCGATAAACAGTCTGAGGCTAAGCAAGAAAAGGCACCGTTCACTGATGGAATAGACCAGTCTGCTAAAAAATGGAAAACTATAGACATGAAAGACATAGGTAGACCCCAGTCTGATTCTGACTATCCTCATATGATTTTAGTGGAAGGGGTACCAGGTGTTGGTAAGACTACATTTGCTTGGCAGCTGTGTAGAAAGTGGGCTAATAAGAAATTATTGAAAATGTATGACCTTGTGATCCTTCTAAGGTTGCGAGACAGAAAGGTAAGAGAAGCTAAAACGTTGAATGACTTCTTTTATCACTATGACAACTCTCTCTCTGAAAGAGTATGTAAAGAAGTAGAATCTGTTCATGGAAAGGGTACAATGTTCATTTTTGAAGGGTTTGATGAATTTACACCTGAACTAAGGAAACTAGAACAAACCAATTCTATCTTTACTCTTCTACTCAGTGGTAAGGTCTTGCCATCATCTACTATCATGGTTACATCTAGACCATGGGCCTTGACTGACTTACAGTGCAAGCTTTCCTCCTCCATAACCCAGCATGTGGAAATTCTGGGATTCACTAACAATAGAATACTTGAATATATAAACTCATTTGATAGAGAGAATGATGGGTTTCTTAAATTTGTAGAAGCTAATCCACTGCTTCGTGCTGTAATGTACATACCACTCAATGCTGCCATAGTATACCAGGTCTACCAAGACATGGCCTCCCGTGAAGGTGTCAGAGGCATCTTTCCAACTACTTTAACAGAACTGTATTCAGACTATACCCTTACATTGCTATTACGATACTTAAAAAGCACAGAAAAGTACAAAGACATAGCAGGAATCATTTCCCATCATACCTTGCCTCCTGAAGTTAAAAAGGCATTTGATAAACTTTGTGAATTAGCATATGTAGGGTTAATAGAGAAACAGCAGTTAACTTTCACTGGTCTTCCTGATGACTTTGAAACTCTTGGATTCATGCAATCATGTTCAGACATTCATGTCAGCAGGGGAGTGTCTCTCAGTTACAACTTTCTGCACTTCACACTGCAGGAGTATTTGGCTGCTGTATACATAGCAGAACACAAAGATCCTGCTGATCACTTCAAAAAAGTCACATATAGTATGTACATAAGATTCTTAGCTGGGATTACTCAATTGAAGAATCCACTACATTCCAAGTATATTTTAGATAAGTCAGATCTTATGATTTCTGTGCCATATTATACCTGTCTGAAAAATGAGAATGCTGAAACAGATAAAGTAATTTTTGTGATATTAACATAGAGCGTGGTTGTTTAAACTGGTGGTACGAGTCAAGAAATGAGAGCATCATAACTAATATTCCTAGTACAAGATGTGCGACGGTGTTTATGCCTCCTACTCCACTGGGTTACTATGTACTAGGTCACTGCATAGCCATCAGTCACTGCAAATGGGAGCTAATATTTGACAAAGATTGCATTATTGATGATAATTGCTCCATGTTAATGATGGAAGGATTAAAAACAGCTCAAGAAACGTCAGTCATTGACTCCATATTACTGAATACATGTCTAGGAACAAAGAAAGCATTTGGAGACTTGATGAAATCTTTAGCTAGTCAGAATAAGCTAACTGGATTGCACAATTTGGCTATTTATCAACAGTCATTGCTTTCAAGTGATAGTTATAAAGTTTGTCCACTACAAAAGATTCGTCTACCATGTAAGTTTGGAAGAGTTGGAAATTTTATAGAATCTACCTTCAAATTGAAATCTTTAGAGTTTCACCCTTTAAGCCATCGGGAACTGTTATGCTATCAAAATGTGCCTGATCTGGTGATAAGAGGACCATGTGACTTTGATGGAGATCTAATGGATTCTATTTATAAGCTTTTATTACAAACTAAAGCAATACATTTCCTGCAATTGCAAGTTTTTGGTATTCATTAGACCAGTGTTAATGACATTCATGTTTCTCAGGATTTTTCCTCACAGCCATGCGGGCGGGCGGTAGTTATTATCCATTATACCATTATTATCAATGTCAAAAATGTCCATTTTCTAGCCACAAAATCATCATAAGTACAAGCACTTGAAGTCTGCAGCTGCTCAGCTGAATAGCAGCTTCTGGAGCGGTGCCAATTTTCCAATGCGGGCGGTTGACCAGAAACATGAATATCATTAACACTGGCCTTATGTGAAGAAACCTGGGCCGGTATTTGAGGCTTTAAAATGTAATAAAACTGTAGAAAATCTATCACTTGTGTCTGTCACTGTGAATACTTCACTTAAACAACTGAACTCGCTTCTACTTCGTAATAAGACTCTACAAGATTTAAGTCTCTCGTATTGCAATATTAGCAATGAAATGCTATCAAATATTTGTCGCATCTTCACTACTGGCAAAGTTTCCTTGAAGACTTTTCTGTTTAGGGATAAAAGTGACATAGACTGTAATTCTCTACTACCACTGCTGGACAAGAAATCACCATTAGAGGGTCTTGGATTACAGATCGATGGAAAACTACAAATGTTGACATCTTAATAGCAGCTCTGGTACCAGGCATATGATTGAGATTATTATTTATTGGATATATCACTCGGCAACAGTTTGATCAAATGAGGCAACACTACAATTACTCCCATTTAACAGAGTTGAAAATTATAGCCTCCGTACAAGAAGATGATGACATTAAAACTCCTAACGAATATGATTTCTATGTATGTTTTAAAGTGGCAATGATAACTTTTGTACATAAAGTCATTATTCATGTTAGTTGTCCAGAGCCATCAAATCTTGGCAGTACGGGGAGGACCAGGTTGCTGTACATAGAGGGCTGGGGGACGAAGTATCCAAATGACTGTGACATCACTTGCTGTATGGGAAAGATAAATCCCCTCACTATAACAACTACTATTCACCACACCCCTTTATGCTCTGATAGAGTGATTAACCTTTACCTGCATTGCCATTTTTTGTTGTTGTGCAAGGACTGAATTATCTGTGCTGGTTGGAGATGGTGACTATGTAATACAAATAAAGGAGGGTCACACACAATTCCCATTCCAACAAAATGACCTTACCAAACGTGTTCTTGATGTAGGTGGAACCAGTTGCTGGGGCGTGGGGGAGGGTCGTTGCATTTGATGGGAGTGGCCCCCTGTAGCTCCACCTCTAGCATGCTGTGTACTATTGGAGGCCCTATAGGACATCATTAGTGTCATCAGACCATACCATACTGTTGTGCTACCTCTGAGGGTCTTCACTGTGCTGTTTTTGGAGTCGTGACTTTGTCTGCTGGAGACCTTGTAGAATATTTCTTCTGCTCTGACTATCAGTACCTCCCCACATTGTCCTGACAACTGATCCCGAGCCGTATAAACAGCAGCAGCTAGCGGTAGCTGATTACCCTTATTAGAGCACACCACGCTCTTATTAGAGCGCACCACTCCTCATTGATATCACGACCTTTACCCATCTCCCTTGAAAATTTCTTAGGTGACTGACAAAATTAATACACATGTTGAAACTACATGTAGTGTTTTAAGATTTAGCTAACATTTTCTTGATCTCAGCGATGGCCTTAGCTGGATTCAGTCCCTGTGGGGGGAGGGGGTTCTAGCTTTTACAAGATATGAGCACTCTATATAATAAATATACCTTTGGACAAGTTTTGGTGCAGTTCATGATTGTATGACAGCGAAACACAGAAAATGGGTCAGAAATCTTGTTCAATCTCTCTTGCTGAAATTCATCCTGCAAAATGGATTTCCACTCTAAAGTACATGTATCAGTCATATAATATAGACCTCACCCTACTGTCTATCATCCAGCGATACGCTTGCATAAGGACAGCTGGTCCCAGGTACTTCTCCGGATGCCACCAATATGAAGGACATGATGTGCTGCAGCAGAAGCATAAGATACACTCATATAAGCCGTCCTGGAAGGGAAAAAAAGAGCAAAAATCAGTGAAGGTATTTACTGGTAAAGGGTCCACTAAGCAATAAATCTGGGCCACGAGGCGCGGTCAATTGATTAACTGGTAAAGGGTTATACTGAATGATAAATACAGGGGGAGGGCTCACTAGGTAAGGATTATCATGGGAAAGAACAAGGTGACTGTTGACTGACCAGTTTCTTCCTGTCGTCGACTGACTGGAAATACTCTTCACTTCGTTTGGATTCATTCTTTCTCTGCAGCCACGGCTCGATGGATTGGTACTGATCATACAGATTGTTGAGATCCTAAAAATAATGTAGTATCAAGTGTTATTAGTGAGTGGAGTATAGTAATCTCAAGAGTGAAAGCACACAAGTCCCAAGAGAGAATCATCACATTCCTATTAAGATGACACTTTAGTGGCACACAGAGCATCAAATAAGTGGGTGTTAAGGGGCCAACCCCATTTATAAGGGACACCTAACTAGTGGGTGATACGTACCCCAAACAAGTGGGTGATACTTAAAGGATTAACCGGGTGTTAAGGGATTACTACCTTTATTGGTTACACCATTGGGCCATGGGGTTTATCAATAAGTAACTGACTGCTCACTCGCACTAAGAAGCTCACAACTCACTGGGACAAGATCCTTGACGACATACATGTGTGGTAAAGGGTAGACCTTCACGGGCTTGCTCAAGTTTGAAGTGTCAATGCGACTGTATATGCAGAGGTAGAGTGAATACCATGACTTTCAGCAAACACTTAGAAAAATAAGGGAATATCAAAACATACTGCCCCCTCTCTCTCCCCCACTTTGCATTCTCTCTGGTCCATTGATACTTGTTCTGTTACCAGATGTAGCTAGTGAGCATGCTACTATGAACCTGTTCAGTCGCTGTCATGGAGCAGATGCACTATTATGACTGCAACTTAGCTACGGTGGAGCGCACTCCATTATAGTATGCATGGCACTGTGCATTCCTGAAATTGCTATGCAAGTCCACAGAGAATGAATTCAACTACACCAAATCATGTGGGAAGTGGAATTAAAGTCTGTCTACCCTTTGAGGGAAACTCCATCGTCCACTGACAAAGGACATGCAATAACACACTATCATTGTCCACAATACCCAATAGCAGTTTTAAAGAGTGTTTGCAATGTATGCCTAAGACAGCCATTTAAGTGCACCATTGGCATGGTAAAAAGATGCATGCAAACGCTCGCACCCCAGATAGAGACAGGATAAACAAAGAAATTGACCAGACAGATTTTAGCTCACCTGATGCATGCAAGAGTATTCTCCCCTCCAATGTTCATAGAACATGAACCACAAATACCTAGAGAGAAATTGAGCAAAGGGACATCCTCCATCACCACCCAAGTTACATAGTGCTTTACCTTCACGACAGGAACGTCTAAAGGTCAAGGTGGGGTCAATCTCGTTCTTGATCTTGATGAGTGCATCCAACACCATGGGTCCACAGGTGTTCATGTCCACGTCATACTCCTGCATCCGTGGCTTTTCGTTCGGTTTTTCTGGATCCTATCAGAAAAAGAATACCCCACTGAGAGATTGGGCCTGTGGGTCTAATTGACAAGCTTACCCATCTGTATATGAGGAACTTCTTAATGCGTGGCTCCTCCTTTGTAGCTGCAGCTGCTGTCTGTTGAAATCTCACAGATCCTATTAACTGAAGGACAACTCTTTTTATCCCAATTAAAGCACACCAAAGCTGCTTCTAAGTACCTGTCTTTGTCTCAGACTCCTTGGTAGTATCCTCAGAGCCATGGTCAGTTCTTTTCTACGGTACTATCTACCTATGGTTAGTATTGAAGGTCCTGTGTTCAACTCATCAGATGACTCTTATTTTGCATGACGCAATATAAAATTTCCGGTAAGCATGAAAAAAAGAGCGGCTTGCCCGTTTATTTTTGACTAAATCGATAATTGCATTCCGATGGGATAATCATAAACCAAAAAATTCCACAACTATGAACCAATCTTTCTTTTTTCCCATCCACCACTACAGACTGCAAAGTGTGGCAGTGCATCGACCGCAGCAGCTCTGAGATCGGCTGTGGAAGATTATTGAATTCATACTTGGAATCATTATTGTAGAGCTGCATTCATAACATTATTACAGGTGTGGGAGTCGAGTATTTTTCACAACCCACCACACCACCGAGAGAAAATATTTCGAGCCAGTGTCTAAGTCGCCTTCATCGCGTAAAGAATGGTAGATCTACTAACATCTAGCTAGCCGGAGATCTTTTATTTGTTCGATCTGAGCTCTATTCCACACCTTTAAAGCTCTAGCTAGCTAGATTCTTTAGGTAGCTAGGTGGAATAAATTAGAAGTCATCTCTTTGATGAGACAGCAGTTACTCACCCTACCAACTGATCTAAGTAGCTATAATAGCAAAGATGTCGCTCAATCTTCTTCGCACCAAAATGAAGAAGAAGAGGGGTCATGAAAAGAAGAACAGTGGCGATTCAACGACTCTAAAGGGCTCACCTGCTAGTGTTGTTGGGATTGGAGCTACAAGCGGTGTCTATGGAGGTCCGTTGAGGAAGTCCTTATCGACCAGCACTCCTCCTGATATATCATCTCCAGTGCATCAAGTGAGAGGGGTAGAGCTAGGCCTAGCTAGCTGGGGAGATAGTCAAATGTAAATTATGTTTGAGCTACAGCCTTAAACATGGGTGACACTCTAAATCACTTTGATGTGCTAAGGCTGCTATGGAGATAGGCTGCTAGGTCCATTATGAGCAGTTATTACCTGTTTAATGTTGCTAATCTGCTCTCGATCTCTTGGAGACCTAATTTTTTTTTGTTGATTTTGTTGCTGACTGATGTTATTTCTGATGTTATTTCTTATCGTAAAGTAATTCACTTTGCAGCTGTTATGCTGGTAAGTGTAGACGCAGTCCAAGAAGAGATTTCAAAGCCTCTTTTTTTTCTTTCTTGTTCTCATTTGCATGTATAACATTTGGTCTATGCCGAGGGTTATCATATTTACAGTCCCCCCTCCAAACAGACTTAACGTCTGCCCTCAGATGTAAATAACATTAATCCTTTACTTTAGGACTGTGGAAAATGTTCTCTTAGCTATTAGAGAAAGAGGGGAGAATGCTACAAGGATGAAAATGTTCCATTTAAGGTCTTAAAGAAAGTTATCTCTCCCTCTTCAACTCATTTGTGTTGTTCCAATCGGAAGTCGCTTTGGAAGTATCATAATGATAAACATTCAGATTCAGGAAATACTGAAAAAGATTATAATATACTGACCGACTTCCTTATTTGGTATAAATGTAGTAGGGAAAAAATGCTTGTTATTATTCTTCCACTAATTTGTCCCAAGGAATGAAGTGATGAAACAGCGTTGCGTGTATGATTTCATGTGAAAGGTGTAAGCTTTGTATCGTGAGAATCTTTACATCTGTATTCACTACACTCTGACCTCCATTGGATAGATAAAACTTGTTAGTAGCAGTTCTTATGACTCATTGAACATCATTGCCATAGCTACAAGCTGAACATTATTCTCTGTCAGTAACCTGCCATCATCACTGTGTTTGGTTAAATGAAACGGTCTCTAATAGCCTCTGACTAAATGTTTATAACTTCTTGCTTTGCTTTGGGAAAGACCCTTAATTAATGCTATTTTCAATGCTCTATATCTAACATCACTTTCGTATTGAAATCTTCTCGTGTGTGTGTGTGTGCTCAAGTTAATAATATTGAACTCAATCTAATAAAACGCACTCAGAGTAAGAGTTCTTTGTTTGAGTATGCACGAGCTGTTATAGACCCTTAACTCTCTATGCAGTAATTCAGTGGAGTCCATAGAGGTCAATATTATGATCATGATGTGGGCAAGCGTCTTTTTGTGACTCAATTAGTCCCCTCCATCCAATGGGGCATGTGCATGTCCTGTATTGTGTGGTACATGGTCTAACCACACTCAGCTGTTTACATAACCCAGCCTCCGCCCATCACTGCAGCAAATTGTAACATTCGTTACATGCCCTCCACTCCCTAGAGAGCTACTGTAGCCCCAAGGCCTTAATTAGTGCACGTGTTCATACATACTCTGTGTATCCTATTGCTCTGTAGTCATTTTCGAGCTTCTAATTACAGTGACCTTTGCACCCTTGTGTCTAGGCTCTATGATATAAGCTCTTTAGATCTTTCAAAATGAAAAAATCACACTTTAATTTCAGATTCTCTCAGCACTCTGCATATCAGATAGATTCAGACTGTTTCAGATTAGCCAATGGTCTCAAGCTATCAGATGATCAGAGTGTTTAGGTTTCAGATTAGTCAACGCTAAGCATGGTCTCAGAGTGTGCAGGTGGAAGGGATTTGTTACTAGGGCATGTGCATGAGAGGAACTGTCTACCTTTCATGGTCAATTGACATTAGGAATTAACCCCCCAAACCTGTAATGAACTAATTATATTCAGTAGCTATGCAGTCATTTTATAAGCTGCCTTATCTGCTAGCTGTGGTTGCTTATAAATGTAACTGTACTAGTTCGGGAGTGCAGTCTTTGTTGAATTGAGAATTGCATTGCACATAGGTTACTTTTCTTACTTACAAGGATTATTGTTAGTCCCCCGTGTAGACTGTTGCTATGGAATGGAAGATACATGATGAGTGGGAAGTATTTGGCTGCTGCGATCCGCTAGGTTGCACTTGCTGCTGCTTAATGGTGGGTGATGGGGTGGGAGGTGTTTGTACTTTGGCTGCTGCGTTCCTCTAGGTTGCGCATTCCTGTTGAATTGAAGATGGTGTTGGAGCTACTTGAAATCACTTGTTACTTTGTAGAAATCGTAGTGCAGATGTTGTAGGCAAATTTAAACAGGCTCCACCTTCACTTTACTTTAGCATGTGGAGTGAATTTTGGCCAATGTAAATGTAGTATCAGCTGTATGCGCAGGAGCATGCTAGGCTCCAGCTGGTACAGACCAATTTGCTGTTGGTGGTGCAAAAAGGAAAACAGGTGTACCAACCACTGGATTTAACGCATAGTGCAAAAGGACAAAAATGCAAAAATGTGATAGAATGGGCAAAAAACAAGAAGAAAGTGCTGACAGTGCATGTTTTTGGAGAGCAGCAGCAGCAGCATGTGTTATCCCCAGGAATTTAATCCTGAAGGACGAAAATAAGTCATCGGTCCAGGTTAGCTGGTTGCCTCCCTCCCTCACAATGGAAAAATCTTTCTCAATGTGACACTTGCTTAAACAGTGACCTGATTAGAATAGAGAAGGTCTTTTGCCCTGATTTAATAGAGAAGGGTACACGTCTTTGCCCTAAATGCTGTCCTGATTAGAGAAGTTCATGTATTTAAAGAACTAGACATGGACAAATTGGGAATTTAATTGCAGGGGTCAGATGTAATTTGTTTCTTATGGTGAAGTTAGTGGCTTTATTATTGTAAACAGCACTCATGGGCCTTTCAGTATTGTACACTACATATCTACACTTGAGCTGTTAGATGCTGTATTTGGTGCTGACTGCAGACCACAGAAAAATCTCATCCATGTCTTAATTCTCAGCGAAATTCCTGTGGATTGAGAAAGCCTGTTCTGTCTATTGATCAAGTGTTTTCTGTGGGATGCCATTGAATTGTCACTAAGATCTGAATCTGTTTGTGTTGCCCTGGAAAATGGGACCATGTAGTTGTTTGTGCATGTATTCAACACTTCTCTTGTTTGTGTCCCCTGGACCAGGAGATGTGCCTTCAATCATGCCATTAATGTTGGGTTCCTTCCCCGACCTGACAGTACCTTAATCATGTGATGTCTCTATCTCTTGGGAGGAATTAAGAGAGAGAGATTGTAGATTCCATATAGCTGTCTTGTTCAGTCTTTTCGTTTCATTGTTTTCACTCACTCAATGGGCATATCCTCTTAAATTACAGGTGAATACGTGTGTGTGTGTATGTATGTATGTATGTATGTATGTATATATGTATGTATATATGTATGTATGTATGCATGATTCTGAGAGGAGGTTTGGAATGTGGTTCACTTGAAGCTCTTGAATGATGCTGAATGTTTTCATATTTTTTTTATTGATTATTTTTTAAGTTCCCATATCTCTAGAAAGCTCTCATTCGACTTCCTGGGCTGACTAGCTAGCTTTAGTGCTAGCTAATATATTATTTTGAAGCCTTTCTACTTTAGTCTATTTAAAGCTTTAAAACTTTGTTCGATCAGTTAAAATTGCGCAACATCAATGTACGTAGAGAAAAGAATCAGCATCCTGCTGGCCTCACCGAACTATCTGTGTTTTCTTAGCAATGGCTGAGAACTATATACATATAATTTTTGGCTAGTTTTTTTTTTTTTTTTTTTTTTTTTTTTTACTATTTTACTAGTTATGGGAAATATGTCATAATGGATGCATGCCTTTTTTGTTCTGCTATAATATAAACATGTACATAAGTGGAGGACCCTCTATAGTGAAGTGAACTAGGCAACATGTGCCACAGATGCCATGTTGGAATGTGAATGGTGTTTTAAAATGTGACCTCCCCTGGTGTATGTATGCATCCATGTGTGTCGTCTTTGGCATTCTCTGCATTCCTTTATGCCATCTCTGAAAAGAAACTGATGCTTAAGGAAAAAAAAGATATTGCAAAGACCAGCTAAAAGGGGAAATTGACCTATGTAACTTTAAGGCTGAGGCTTCTTTTTAGTTGGGGTTTTCTGTCGTGTGTAGATATACCTTAAGCAGCCGATCAAACATAAAAACAATCAACATGTTTTCGAGTGGGGCACTCGATATAATATGTTGGGTTAATTCTCAGGCTATGGTGCTATGCTGTTATGTGACCTTTAAGGGTTGCTACCGCATGGGATTGCAATGCTGATTGATGGAAGGCCTGCCACTAATTTGTCGTGCTGGTTGAAGGGAATGTGAGAAATGTGAAGTGGAAGTTCATATTTAAGGCTCATCTCTCTCTCTCTCTCTCTCTCTCTCTCTCTCTCTCTCTCTCTCTCTCTCTCTCTCTCTCTCTCTCTCTCTCTCTCTCTCTCTCTCTCTCCCTCCCTCTCTCGTTTCCTACCCTCCATCCCCTCTCCCTCCATCCCTCTCTCCTCTCCTCCCCCTCACTAGTCTCGTAAAATCTCCCTCTCGACCGACTCCCCCATCCACTCGACATCCCTACGCCCCACTCCCACTAGCCCTCTCGTCAACGCTAAATCATTAGGACTCCTCCCCCCAAGCAGTCGTGAGAGCACCAGCAGTATCTTCAGCACGTACTCGGGATCGTCCTCCGTGGGGAGTGGCAGTGGAATGTCTACCCCTGTCTTCCCCGTCCCCAAGGTCAGCGTTGCTAATGACGACCAGCCCCTGGGCCGCCAGGGGATAATTGACATCACGGTGAATGTGCACAGCTTCTTGGCAGCCATTAGTAAATTGAAGAAGGCTATGGAGGACTCTGATGGTCGCAGCAGGGATGAACAGGACAGTGAAGGTAAGTCCCTGTAATTAGAGGGTTATTCCTGACCAAGTGATCTTGGTGTATCAGTATTAGTTCTATTGTAAGCTGGTAGTTCTATTGTGTGGGTAAGTCCCTGTAATTTAGCTGATCTTGGTGTGTCAGCTATTGTGTGGGTAAGTCTCTGTCATCTTAGTGTGTCAGTATTAGTTCTATTGTGTGGGTAAGTCCCTGTCATCTTAGTGTGTCCTATTGTGTGGGTAAGTCCCTGTCATCTTAGTGTGTCCTATTGTGTGGGTAAGTCCCTGTCATTTTAGTGTGTCAGTATTTATTCTATTGTGTGGGTAAGTCCCTGTGATCTTAGTGTGTTCTATTGTGTGGGTGATTGGAGGAAAGTTGGGGAAGAGGAGAATAAATACTAAACCACAAGATGAGAAAATGGAAAGGTTAGCTGTGTGGTTCCATTGCGAGTGAAGCATGACCTTTGTGGATGCCATTCAGATCTGTTAACCATATCTAAGGAGATAGCCCCCACGTACCACCTAGCCTCACCCCCACGTACCACCTAGCCTCACCCCCACGTACCACCTAGCCTCACCCCCACGTACCACCTAGCCTCCCCCCCACGTACCACCTAGCCTCCCCCCCACGTACCACCTAGCCTCCCCCCCACGTACCACCTAGCCTCCCCCCCTAGCTCTTACAGCTGTAGAAGAGTCTGCCAGTTCAGAGTCCAAGTATTGCATTACACCTCTGACTGGGGGCCTGTTGCAGCTGATTTGATGTGTGTGGGTTCTCTAAGTCTTTGGGCAGTGAACCAGCACATTTTGAATAGTATGAAGTACCAGACAGTAGGCAGTAGTATCAGGTATGTGTGTTGTAAGCCTGGATGGGTGCGAGGCTAGCCTGGATGGGTACGAGGCTAGCCTGGATGGGTACGAGGCTAGCCTGGATGGGTACAAGGCTAGCCTGGATGGGTACGAGGCTAGCCTGGATAGGTATGAGGCTAGACTGAGGCTAGAAACGTTGTAGAGAAGTGTCCTTTATTATAGCGCTAGAAATGCATTGGTTGGTCTCAATGATTTTTGAGTTATGCAGATACATACATACATACATACATACATACATACATACATACATACATGTCATTTTGATAGCCAAGGTATTCATTGAGCGTCTGAAGTGATCTTGTATTCTTGCGATTTGACGCTTGAAATGGTGTCTGGTTTTCATTCCATGCCTCTTGTTCTACACAGTTCTCTGTTGACTTACATGCTCTTGCTATTTAGCTAGATGCTCTCACCAGTGTTCAATCTTCAAGCTTAATATAGATTAGGCTTCATTAAATGAACTCATTAGCTGTTGATGATGGCCTTACTGACTGAGTTGGATTACTGAGTTGGATTACTGAATTAGATTACCGAGTTGGATTACTGAGTTAGATTACTGAGTTATATTACTGAGTTTTTATTCCCAAAATTTTTCTGTTGATAAAATACGTAGCTGAAAGCAGTTACTGTAGCATCAGTTCAATGCAGCCTGGATTTGCCGCCAATTTCCCGCTGTTTGCCTTGGGAATTTGGGAGAATACTAATAGTAATAATATTTACACACCATTGACTAGCCATGAACAGGTCAATCTGTGTGTGCACAGTTGATCGATTCTCTCAAACTTCTACAACACTTGTTTGCGTCCCATTAATTCACCCCTTAAATAATTAGGACACCCTCTCTATTAGGACACCTTTATTAGGACACCTCTCTATTAGGACACCTCATTAGGACACCTCTATTCTGTGTACTTTCTTGAGAACTGTATTCAACACCATTCACAAATAGCCATGGAAACTGAGTCAAGGTAACAGAAATCAAGATGGAACTGACCTCCAGCTATGGAACTTCCTGGTGTCCATGGCACCTGTGCCCTTTCCTGCCTGACCTCCATACTAATCAGGCTTCAATATTGAAGGGAGCGTTATTCGATGCTCACTGGAAATTATGTCATTTCGTAGGATGAAACAAGAGAACAGTTCAGCTGTCACTCATGGTTCATTAGTCCAGATGCTTCAGAGAAGAAAAAAAATATTGTAGAGGGATCACAAAAACTATAGAAATTTCTGGGAGTGGGTTTGATTAAAGGGGTTCTCCCCCAATACTGCAATATTCATAGAGATTTTTTTTTATTTCTGGGAGTCCACATATTTAGGTATATCCTTTAATTGTGTTTATGCTAAAAAAGGAGCCTTCTCTTGATTGATTCCTTCCTCTCCCTCTCTCCCCTCCTCTCCCCCGGATGCCAAGCCCTATTCACGCACTCATCCATCCATGAATGCTACACACACCATATACATGTACTAGCAGGATCATAATTATGAGCTCATGCAGCGTGAGTGCTCACAAGAATCCAATTTGCTCTTTAAAATTACTAAATTAACTGAAATATGTATGGTAGACATAAATAATGTGGTGTGCATTAATTAGAACAGGTCTAGGCTCCGAGCAGCTGTGAGCAGCGACTATAGAAGTTACAGTTGATTGTTTAACAGACTCATTAAGATATTTACCTTATTACACGCACTCAGTAATGTAATGGAATATTGTGCCGGCATATGATTTATATCTGCATGAGGTGCTTTCATGATCAACTAATGGTCATTAATCATTCCATTCTGATTGCCTCCGGGGGTGTTGGCATACAAACTATTCAAAAAATGTTCATTGTGTGTCAGCGTCAGCTTCACTGATTACTGTATGTATGTATGTATGTATGTATGGATGTATGGATGTATGTATGGATGTATGTATGGCCTATTCTTGATCTCATTAAGACTTTGGTTCAATTAAGTCATTTGTCTTGGGTGCATTATATTGTAGTGTACAGGTTTGTATTGTAGCGAACTTCGGTGGGAAATCTTGTTAGAGCAAATTGCTGTCGTAAAAAGCAGAGAATAATTGCTAGTCGTATGACATTGTAGTATATGCCCATTCCATGTAGCAGTACTACCTACTCTGGTGGTACTACTCTGGTGGTACTACTCTGGTGTTAGTAATATGTCTCCTCTTCGTCTCCTAACTTATGAAGATAGAGCGGACATGATGGAACACTTGTTCAAAAACAGGATGCCATTTCATCAAGATCATGGCTTGACCACACATTCTTGTGTTGCAATAATATAAAGGTCATGTCCAGTCATCAAAAAAAAAAAAAGGTCACTCCGGAGAATATGAACTTTTTGATTCGTTGCATTATAGACTGATGAATCACTGACCCTATTGTATTCTCTATGTAATTATGATACCTGTTCAACGGGTTTAAATGACATCATCGTGTGCAGCAGCTCGTGGGGGCATCATCTTGTTTCGCTTGACTAAGAGATCTCACACACAGTTGTGTTGGCACACAACATGAGATAAACCACTGAGTGTTCTTGGGTTTCCCGTGGCGTGCTATCATTTTTGTAAACAATAGTAAGACCACTGCACATCTGAGGTCCAACTCTTTTGTGAATCCCTGCGATTAAATATTTGTAGTACGTGATTTTGTGTGTTTGAGAAGTGTGTATCTGAAAGTGTATTTCTTGCAGAATCCAAAACAACTGATGGGAGTTTGCTTCTTTTTTTTTCCTTAATTAAAAATCGGTCATACATGTATCTCTTAATAGAACTTTACATGCTCAACAGTTCTGTCGATCCTTCTCAAAATACAATGCCTCACAATCAGTTCTCTTCCCTTGCACACATGCATACTTGTCACATGAAATTCTTCCCAGTGTTTTATGAATCAGTCCCTCCACATAGTTTTGCTGAGCAGCTGCCCCCAAATGTGACTTAACTGCTTTCTCATGGTTGGAATGTTTACTCATGACACAATGCCTTGCATTTTTTCTTGTCTCTCCCCTCCCCTCCCCTCAGCCCCTATGCAGAGTCCAGGTGCCCCAGGTGGTGCTGGTGCCAGCTCGGACATCGTGTCACACTTGACCAACCTGATCCAAGTTGTCCAGACTTGTCTGGGAGAGCACACCGGAATGCAATCCACCGAGATCAAGGACGCAGCTAAACACCTTATGAACACTTATCAGAGTGAGTCCATCATTTCTCTTTAACTCCTCCCTCTTCTCTCCTCCTCCTCCCTTGTCCCCCTCTCCCCCTTTCCTCCCCCCTCCCTCTTCCCCCCTCCCCTCCCTCCTCCCTCTCCCCCTTTCCCCCTCCTCCCTCTCCCCTCTTCCCCCTTTCCCCTTTCCCCCTCCTCCCTCTCCCCTCTTCCCCCTCCCCCCTCTCCCCCTTTCCCCTCCTCCCTCTTTCCCCTCCTCCTTCTCTCCTCTTCCCCCCTCCTCTGTCTCCACAACCCTCTATGATGTGACCTCCACTCCACCTCTTGCAGCCTGTGACCACGCCTTCCCCTCGACTTGCACCACATGTAACGAGAGCATCGACGCCCTCATCGATGCCTTCACCAACAGTGTCTCCGAATACCTAACAGGGGAGAGTGCCGAGACTGACTCCTCCTATGGGGCCTCCGCAAAGGACTCACATTCCTCAAAGAAGAGTCTGGAGAGAGCCAACATGAAAGGATTCTCAAAATCACATGATAACTTGTCCTCAAAGTTCAACAGCTACGTCAACCTTTCACAACAATTCAGCGAACCAAGTAAGTCGACTTGTCCACTTGACCTTTATGCTACCCTGCCCACTTGTTAATCACCCGACCTTTATGCTACCCTGCCCACTTGTCAATCACCTTTCCTGCCCACTCATTGTCAGGTACTCGCCTCCAGCCGGTGAATGATGAGATTGACCAGGCACTCAACTCCATAGATAACAGTATCGATGTGGCTACAAGAGTGAGTCTCTCTCTCTCTCTCTCTCTCTCTCTCTCTCTCTCTCTCTCTCTCTCTCTCTCTCTCTCTCTCTCTCTCTCTCTCTCTCTCTCTCTCTCTCTCTCTCTCTCTCTCTCTCTCTCTCTCTCTCTCTCTCTCTCTCTCTCTCTCTCTCTCTCTCTCTCTCTCTCTCTCTCTCTCTCTCTCTCTCTCTCTCTCATCTATCTTCATGGCCTGTGCTCATTACTTCTCTCTTTTGCAGTACATTAAAATGAGGATGAAGTACCACAAAGAGATCGTCTCCTACTTGACCAAACGAGCTCATATCGGTAAGTTAAGTCAGATTGCATACCAATATTGATTCACTTAGCCAATTCTCAATTGCCTTCCAATATGAATGGTGGTCAGGAAGTCTGCTTGAGTGAGTGGAGCGAGTGAGCATACCAGCATACCAACCATAACACATTATTATGAAATAGAATCCTTGTGTTAAAGTTTGTAGCAAGCAAGCATAACCAACTTTATACATCATTATGAAATAGAATCCACTGACAATAATTGTGTTTTTCCTTCTCCTGTTACAGAGTCCAGTTACTTCAAACAGATGAACTCTCTGGGTACTAAGACCAGCAAGATTCTACAGGATATGGCCGAAGAGCATGCTTTGCCTCTCATCGATGTCTTCAGAGAATCTGTGGAACATGTGAGCGTGCGAGTGTGTTTCTTTAGTTTCAAGTGGAATTAGGTCCTGAATGGCATCAAGGATTATTGCTATTGTCATGCCGACCAAAATTTCATTAACCTTTCTCTCCCTTGCATGCATGCATGCATGGAGAATACTGTACACTTATCTATCTTCATGTTTGGATCCCTCAGGACATGAGATTCGCCTGCAACTGCAATAAGACCTACAACCAGCAAGTTGGGAGCAGACTAATGGAGGTACATACGCACAGTAATGACTTTATCATTTGAGTCTGTCTTTCATATCCTTTCCTCCCTTCCTCTCCCCCTCCACCCCTCCCATTCCCCTCCTCCACCCCTCCCATTCCCCTCCCCTCCTCCACCCCTCCCTTCCTCTCCCCCTCCACCCCTCCCCTCCCCCTCCTCCACCCTCCCATTCCCCTCCCCTCAACCCACCTTCTTCAGCCTTTTGAGCAAAAAATGAACGACACTGAGAAGACCAGGAAGGAACTGACCAACACTTGGCGAAGCGAGAGAAAGAAACTGGTAAGCCACTTGGTGCATAAAACAGTCACTCTCCAGCATCCATTGTTTGTCAGCTTATTAGGAGTAAATCTATAACGCTCCTCAAAGCTGATGAGGCAATTAACTGTAAAACCATCCCCCATAAGGCAGTCACTTGAAAACCCACACACACTCACTGGAGTAATGCAATAGCAAGTACTGTTCTAAATCTTGGATTGGGTGTCTCCTAATTGCCTGTCTGCGTCCAGTGGTTGTAGGTAGTACAGTCCTGTAGTACATTATCTCTCCATGGTGGTCCATATCTCCATGTAATGGTGGTCCATATCTCCATGTAATGGTGGTCCATATCTCCATGTAATGGTGGTCCATATCTCCATGTAATGGTGGTCCATATCTCCATGTAATGGTGGTCCATATCTCCATGTAATGGTGGTCCATATCTCCATGTAATGGTGGTCCATATCTCCATGTAATGGTGGTCCATATCTCCATGTAATTGTGGTCCATATCTCCATTAGACACACTAATAATGCCTACATCTTGAATCTTGTATAGCATGGCTCACATTATCATGGTTGAAATGCTCACACCATGGTTGAAGTTTTAAAATCTCGACTATACTGTGTTATAGCATAGGCCAGTGTAGAATCTGGCCACACCTCCTAAAAGAAAATAGATTACCAGTAAGGCTTGGACAGGTGTAATCAGAACTAATCTATTTCACTGCTTAAGAATTTTGGTGCAACCATCCACGACATACACCACATGCCCTCTTTTTTCTTTGAGGTGAAGTGGTTTGTTTTCAACTCCATTACTGGGGCACTATCTGAGCCATTACATCATCTTGAGTAACCACTTTACATGCTCCACATAATCTCTTCCATCTACTTGTGGACTTAATCGCGGACTTAATCACCCAGTCTCCAGTGACTCTGGCCTTACTCAGAAGAGCTTTTCTTTTCTTATGGCTTGATCACAGCTCACATGTAGCGATTCTGTTTGTTACTTACCAATAGACAATAGATGCACTAAGTTGGCATTCTCTGAGGCCCTTCAGCTGCAAGCAAGATCTCTCTTAGGCTTAGCATTCTCTGAGGCCCTTCAGCTGCAGGCAAGATCTCTCTCTTAGGCATAGCATTCTCTGAGGCCCTTCAGCTGCAGATAAAAGATCAGCATTCTCTGAGACCCTTCAGCTGAAGGTAAAGTTTCTTATGTTTGGCATTCTCTGGTACTGAAGGTATAAGCTTAGCATTCTGTGAGGCTTTACAACTGCCCTGTAGCAGTGAACTGAATAGTGTGGCTGCCATAAATAATACTTTTCCTCTTTATTTATTCAAGGCCCATCATGAGAATGATAATAGATTCATTTCCTGACCTCGACCATATGACACTTCCTGTAACACTGACATCCCAACAAACATGAGAGGTGATCTATTTATGGCCTTGACCATAATAGCTAAAAGGATTCCAATGGTATTCAGCCATTGCCTTGACCATACAGCTAAAGGATTTCATTGGTACTTGTTGGTGATTTTTCTCTAAAGGAGTCTCTCGTTCAGTCCTCCCTATCATAGCTCCTTCCTCCTTTCCTTTCCTCATTTCTGTTTTGGTATTCGGCCATTGCCATGAGGTTTGAGGTTTTCCCCAGGGCACAGCATTGGAGGAAGAAACCAACCTAACAAAACCACATGTTCTCTGTGACCTCAAGCTCATCAAATGCAGGGGAAGGAAGTTTTATTTGGAAATAGTAACCTTGTTATGCACTGATGTAATGAGTATCTTGAATTCCTGCTGCGTGTGGTTGACTTATTATTTATAAACTTTCTGGATGTTGTGTTGAAATGAAATGGTATCTTAAATTCCTTCTTCTTGTGGATTGCCCTATCTTCAACAGTGGAACCTCCAGAATAATGGACGTACTTGGGACCCAGCCTTTCATCCTTTGTAGAGAGGTTGTCCTCTTTTTGGAGGTTATTTTGTATAGAGTGTATATATAAAGGTACTTTTAGATGGTCCTTTATTGGGAGGTATGTCCTCTTTTAGAATGTCCTTTATTAAAGGTTCCACCGCATAAATGTTGCTAAATGATGTTGTGTGTCACAGTATGTCTTCTTGTGTCCTCCAGAATGAATCCAAAACAGCCATGAAGAGTGCTGAGTCCAAGTACCGTTTCCTTGGTGGGGACTTAGCAAGGGTGAGTGAGTGAGGGTTGGCCCCTGTTGTTAATCAGTGACGTGGCGATCATTGGTTATATATCGTGCCTGCAGGTTAAGAATCTTCTAGCAGGGGACCCTTATGGGAAACAAGCAGACAAACGGAAGAAAGAAGTCACAGATTTGGAATCGAAGGTGCATATATAACTTATGTCGTTAGCTAGTTTTGTAATGTGGTGTGCATGCGGTGGGTCTTGATATTGTATTTTCGCATTTTGAAACCTGTACTAACAGTGGATTAGCTTACACTTTGAATTCTCATACCTCACATAATGGGTTAATTAACCAAATTGGAGTCCAAGAGAGGAAGAAGCTTTATGTTGAGGCAATAATGCTGTACTGCTATTCAAGACTCCAGCTTACATAGCTTGTGCGTTATTTCAACAGTTACCTTCGGCTTAGCAAAGTGCGTTACTTCAACAATTACCTCCAGCTTAGCAAAGCTTGTGTTATTTCGAAATTACCGCATAGCTTCAATTACCGCTAATAGAGGTCAGTTTCTTTGATGACCTTGGTGCACTCCTCGCTGAGGTCCTGCCAAGGAGAAAAGCAAGGAGTGAGAGTGAGACACAACATAATTAACTTTGGGAAGTGAAGTGCAGACAAACACACGGCACAGCTTGAAGATGAAAGATAACGTTTGAGAGCCACTTGGCTTTCAGCAGTAACAACATAATTATTGACTCGAGGTTTGTTGATTGCATTCATCTCTTCCCTTAAAAGCAGCTAAGGTGGCCAGCCTCCTTGCCGGCCTCTTTGCCAGATACATGCTACCTAAGTTATGTGAGGAATTTGATGATAAGTACTGGCAAAATTTAATATTCATAGGAAACATAAATATCACACACATCAAAATTAAGAAATCAGAGTTTAATGTGTGTCCTGGGCCAAGCATTAGAGAAAATTTCTGCCCCAAATCAGCACTTTTTAGGACACTTAACTTTGTGTGTCCTGGGTCAAAGCATTGGAGAAAAGCTCTGTCCCAAATGTACAGGACACACCTCACTAAATGGTTAACTTTGGTCCTACTGGTTCATAAGGGGAGGATGCATGACTTACTTGACTTGACTGACTTGAGCTTTGATCGACTTCATTTGTTTGTTACATATTTGTAGTGGCAAGAGGCGGAGTCAGCATACAAGGCTGCCATAGCCCTGTGCAACGACTGCCAGTACCAAGTCCATGTGGCTGCTCAGGTGAGTGAGTACAAACCGTCATACTGTGGTTTATCTTCATGGAGATCCTTTACCTATTACGTATATAGAAATCCATACTCTGTGCATACAGAAGAATGGCCGTCGACTTTGACATTCAGCTGCAATCAGTGAGTATTGTGGAGGGAGGGGGGAGGGAGGGAGGGGGAGAAAGGGGGTGGATTCTTGCTACCAAATTAAAATGCATTTTAGCAGTTCTCTTGTAATTTTTTTCTTTTCTTTTCATAATGCTGCAGGGATTGGAGACATATTTTAGTCTTCAACACAGCTTCTTCAAGGCCCTCCCTGAGCCTGTAAGTGCTAAAAGATAAATTTAAGTGACATTGTAGCATTCATTGTACTTTTTAGATGGCCCATTTCATGTTGTCCGTGGGGAAGTACAGCATAGGGTCAGAGTTCATGGACTACATTCAGCGACAGCCAGCACGGAGAGAGGAACCAGAGGATTACTTGTTCGAGGAGTTTGATCCTGAGGCCGAGTAAGTTGCATGGAGACTTAGTTGAGGCTTAGTTGTGGGATGGGAGGGGCTTAGTTGAGGGATAGGGGAGGGGCTTAGTTGAGGGATGGGCAGGGCTTTGTTGAGGGATGGGAGGGGCTTAGTTGAGGGAGATGGGAGGGGCTTAGTTGAGGGATGGGAGGGGGCTTTGTTGAGGGATGGGAGGGGCTTTGTTAAGGGATGGGAGGGACTTAGTTGAGGGGTGGGAAAGTCTTAGTTATGAAACATGCTGTGTGTTCATTTTGTTTCTTATTTTAATTAACCTTCTCCTTCCTTTCATTTTCCTCCCTCTCCCCTCTCCCCTCTCCCCTTAGGGACGATGAGGAACTCCTCATGTCCGAACCTTCCCGATTTCCAACCTCCAACTCCTCGGACTCGACCTTTCTGAACCCTGGTGCTGACGAGGGCACAGACAGGGCACCAAGCCCATCTTCCTTTCCTGAACACAGTCCACTAATCTTCACCCACTCCAACCCATCGGTCCTGGTGGAGAGCAGACACCATCAGAACCCCTTCGTGACTCAGTCCCCCCGTGCCCACAAGAAGAAGAGACCACTCTCCGAAGTGGTGGAGGGAAATCAGTTGGATTCCTCCAAAACCATCCTTACAAGAAGAAGTAAGGGACTCACTCGCTGTGTAGAGTGGAGCCTCTTTAGTGTGATATTGATTGCAAAGTGTCCTGATTAGATGGTTTCTCTCTCTCTCTCTCTCTCTCTCTCTCTCTCTCTCTCTCTCTCTCTCTCTCTCTCTCTCTCTCTCTCTCCCTCTCCCTCTCTCTCTCTCTCTCTCTCTCTCCAGATAGCGACCACTTGAAGGATAACCTCTCTCCACCCACGGGCACATCTCTGCACCAGCAGCCGATAGCCCAGGGAGTAATCCCACGTTCCAAGATGGCTCTCACCCACACCCTCAAGAAACTCAGAGGTCCAGCTCGCTGTAGGGAGTGTGACACCTACGTCTATTTCCATGGATACGAATGCGAGATTGTAAGTCTTGTTGTTAGTTGTTTTTGTTATTGTTTATGTAATGTTGTTATTATTGTTTTATTCTTTGTGGTTGACTTGTAGTGTGGTCTTGCCTGTCATAAGAAGTGTTTGGAGACACTTGCTATTCGATGTGGTACCAAGGTAACTAGAAAACACAGCGAGTCTGCAACAAATAACCCTCCCTGCTTTCCCCTCCCTCTCCCTCCCCCCTCTCTCCCTCCCCCTCTCCCTCTCCCTCTCTCCCTCACCCTCTCCCTCCCCCTCCCCCTCCCTCCCCTCTCCCTTTCCCTCCCTCTCCCTCCCCCTCCCCCTCTCCCTCCCCCTCCTCCCTCTCCCTCCCCCTCTCCCTCTCCTCCCTCTCCCTCCCCCTCTCCCTCCCCCTCTCCCTCTCCCTCCCCTTCTCCCCCCCCTCTCCCTCTCTCCTCCCTCTCCCTCCCTCTCCCTATCCCTCCCCTTCCCCTCTCCCCCTCCTCACAGAGACTGGCACGTAAGATGAACACATTTGGAGTTGACTTCCATAAACACCTGAAGGCTACCAAGCGTTACATCCCCATCATCGTCACCAAGTGTATAGAGGAGATTGACGAGCGAGCCCTGGACACTCAGGGTCTCTACCGCATCTCCAGTGCAAAGACAAAACTCGAACATCTTTGCCAGCTGTTTGAGTCTGGGGCAGACCGAGTGGACCTCTCAGACCGACCCAGTCACCTGATAGGATCATGTCTGAAGCTGTATTTCAGACAGGTGAGAAGTATGGGCAGGGTCAGTTCATCCGTAAGAAAGAATTATGACCCTCATTTCCAGGACTAGAGCTGAACTTTGAACCTGAATGTATTGACTAAACAATAATTATTGTTGATCAACTTTTTTTTTCCATTTTCAGCTTCCAGAGCCTTTATTAACTTTCGAACTGTACCACGATTTCGTCACCTTTGCAAGAGTGAGTGCACAACACTATCACATGACTGTCACATGACTTAACCATATGGTTATTGTAGGAGTGTTCCTACATCCTCCCCTGTAACTTGGACGCAGTCACAGAGGAAAAGAAACAGACAGCTTTGGAGATGCTAGAAAGACTGAAAGGACTTCTTCAAAAACTTCCCTATGAGAACTACATCACATTGGCTAAGCTCCTCTATCACTTGAAGAAGTACGTAAACACCACATCATTCAGGCCCCACCCATACTTACCTTCTTCTTTCTTGATTACTTCATATGGGGGCGTGACTCTTGTTTTTGTAGGGTTTCTCATCCTGATCACGTCAAGCATAACTTTATGCCTCCCAGCAACTTGGGGATAGTGTTTGGCCCTAACCTCCTTCGTCAAAGGTACATACATACATTAACATGTAGAACCTTCTTACACTAATCACATGGTCATCATTAGTCATCATTGGTCATCATTAGTCATCATTGGTCATCATTGGTCATCATTGGTCATCATTGCAGGGCTCACAATAACATTTTATTATTATCCGGATATGATCATCTTAATAAAAACAAAAATTGATCAGACAAAGGGCAGATAATGACCAAACAAATGAAGAAATTGACCAGAAAATGTCCTGTGACTGATTGTTATTGTGAGCTTGATCTAATCTGTCCAAATGAATGTGGGTGGGGAGGGGGGGGGGGGCTTTGTAGCTACGGCTTCAGTGATGGTTGAATGGAATGCCCCACCAGTCAATTTTGAAAGGGGCTCTGACTAGCTTCCATGGATACCATGTATGCACTCTCTGGTTGCATTAATCTTTTTTCTCTGCATTCTGTCTCTGTTTGTTTGTGTGTTGTCTGTATGTATGTGCGTGCGTGTGTGTGTCGTGTCTGTGTGTAGGGAACAAGTAGCCTCTTTGGCTCTGTTGGCAGACATGACTGCCCAAGCGAAGGCCATCGAGATCATGATCTCCCATGTCAACCAGGTAAACCCATTCACTCCATTATGTATCTGAGCATATGACCATGTTGCCAGTGCATATGTGCATGTGATAGTCACATGACTGTATTTCTATGTAGTTGTATCATGACACTGAAGAAGACATCAATAAGGTTGAAGAGTACGATGACGACAGTGAATTCACAAAAGAGGTGAGGCAGACAATAATGCACTGGGAACCAAGCCTACCACCAATATGTTGACAGATATCCCACTAATACATTCTGAATTGGGGTAACCCCTGTAATAATACTACAGATATCCCACCAGTACATTTTTTAATTGGGAGTAACCCCTGTAATAATGCCATATTCCTCTTGTGTAGGTGAATGTGGATAAGCCAACAGAATCTATCAAATCTCGTAAGTTGAACCATTAAATCCATCACTCTCACACACCCACTTCTTCTCTTGATTATCACGTTACAGCTGCTCATCTGGACCTGGACGATGTGATCACAGCGGGTTCCCGCACCCCTTACAACACACCCCCAGAGCAGAGGAGGGGAAACATATTTGAATTGGGAGAAGTGCTGGAGGTCTTGCAGTCAGTGGGAAGAAGAAACTCAGATGTACGTATGGTGTTGTGTGTGTGTGTGTGTGTGTGTGTGTGTGTGTGTGTGTGTGTGTGTGCACTGTATTTCCAGCTCTGACACGATTGTGTTCAATTTTCAGGAGTTGTTAAAACCTCCTCACCCGAGCCTTGTAGACTTCCGAGACCACCACTACTCCACTAGTCTCCCAAGCTTCTCCTCCTTCCCTAACAGTGTAGGCACGGATGACTCCACCATCAACAAGCTGGGACACTATTTACGTTCCCCCACAACGAACCCTCTTGAGAAGATGCTGACACCCGTGGAGGAAAGACCTGCCGCTGAATTTGATAGTCCGTTCTCTGACGATGACGATGATGAGATCGGACAGGACTCGTCCATTATACAGTCCTCGAGCCACAAAATAGACGGAGTGAGTTGTAGTCGTTCCACGTCTGGTTTGTCCAATCCAGGTGTGTCCTGGCATGTCGATTCTGAAGTCAGTAGCCCCAAGGATTGTGTCTCTATCTTGTCCAAGGATAGTGTCTCTATCTTGTCGTGCTGTGAGAATGATAGACAAGGAGAGAGAGATGAAGAGAGTTTGAACATCTTGGAAACTGCTGATGGACATAAGATATCATCTCAGAGTAGTGACGATTCTGCGCTGTTTTCTGAATCCACTCGCCCTGTACTTGGAGGGAGAGGAGGCAGAGAAGACCAAGGAATGGGAAACTCCGAAACTGTGTCATCCCCTACCACCCGAGATGCTAGCAAGCAGCATCAAGCGTTTGCCAATTCTTCCTCATCTCGACAGGCTTTCTCCCAGAAGCAGAATTTGGTGCAAGAGCATTCATCCAGATCGCAACACTCCTCTCCTCTAAGCTCCACGAGTCGTGCCAGTCAGAGTTCTTACTCTGAAGCTACCGGTGACGAAGGCGAACCAACTGCTAAAACAAAGAGGTTTAGTGTCGTCGGGAAGTATGAAAAGTACGAGAGGTGTTCCTTGCTGAATCTCATTAGTTTGGATAACTCAGCTGGTGGTGGTGAGGTGGAGGGGGGAGTGTTGTCGGACATGATGAATAACTCCCAAGGGTCCACACAGGATAGTAGTGGAACGCTCACTGACGAGCAGGGAGAAACCTCGTTAACTATGGAACCGTTGGAAGGCAGGGGGGATGATCCCGTCACGATAAAGCTTGGGGGAGTGGTTAGTGGCGAGATCAAGAAGCTGAACGATTTGAAGGACTCGTTGAAACACTGTGACAGTGGCATAGATGAAACTCCCGAGGCTAACAAGTCTTTCCAGGATGGAATTAGACGGTCCTCTATGCCCCCTTCGGAGGAAGACATTTCCCTGACTGATGCCAAGCCTCTCTCCTCCACCACTGCATTCACCAGTAGGGAATCAGGCTTAGCTGATTCACCAGATCCTGAACTTCTAGCGGAAGAAGTACTTTCACACAAACAACGGACACACGCTCAGAAAGACACTCATCACAGACCAGACAAGGAAGAAAAGGATGAGGCAATCAAGTCATCAGAAGTTGAGATTTTTGTTCCATTGGATGGAGAAAATGTGACGGAATTGAGTGACGAGGAAAAACAGGAACAGCCAATGTCATTGGACGACTCCTTCTTCTTGCCAAGTTGCTTGTCCTTCGATCGAGGGAGCTATGCTCGAATGCCGATCAGAGACAGGTACTCGAAAACTGATCTCCCACTGCCTGATGGGGGTGGTTTGAAATTTCGTTCTCGGAGCATGGACAAGATCCCCCTTGCTTTCATGGAAGACAGCGGAGAGATCAGAATATGTGGAGAGAACCGCAGCATGGAAAGGAGACATTTTGGTCTGCCTACGAGCAGAAGCACTTCTTTTAGTCCTTCCCATCGTTCTATGCGGCCTCAGGTCAACTCCCACCCAAACCAAATGTTCTCTGTCACTCCAAGTCAGAGCAGCCTCTCTCCAACCAGCTTTAAATCTGATTCCCTCCAAGATAGTGCGGCTTCTTCCCCTTCGAGCAGCCCCTCGGGCAGTTTTCGTTCGGCTAAGAACGCCAAGGATAACAAAGGATTAAAACAAATTATGAAACCTGCACTTCGAGTATTCAAAATCACACCAAGTACCACAGTAAGTCCTTCCCCTTTGGCAGAGCCTCCACAGGAGGCTGAGGAGGACGAGGAGGAAGTATCGGATGACCCCACACCCATGCCCTCAGTGGAATCCAGCCCAAAAGTGGTGGAGATGCGTCGAGTGAGGATGATGAGCCCCGAGGCTGTGGCCACTCATTTATCTCTGGACGATAAAACGCTGCGACGATCGCAGAGTTCAGAAAACATATTAGACTCCTCCCCTCCCCCTTGTGACTGCAACACCACCAAAATAGGCTCCCTTGTGCTCATCACAGAACCCAAGCTCAAGACTAGGGCAAAATTGTTTAGCAAGATTAAGAAGAAGAAGACAAGCAGGATCGATTCTCCCATACTCTCGGCCAAGTCCAACCATTCAGCAAGCAGTCTGGAAGGGGGGAGTGGCACTGCCGGGGGACAGAAAAGTCCCAAAGGCAGGAAGAGAAATAGGACTCCTCACTTTGTGTGAAAGTTATCCATGGAAATAAGGAAAAAGGATGTTTTAATCAGAGCCATAATTTTTTTTTTGTGTGTGTGTGTGTGTGTGTGTCTTCTGTCTGTCCAGTTATACATCACTAACTTTTTTGTTGTTAATCATCTTAGTTACTTTGTTTGTTTGTTTGTTTTTTTGTTTGTTGTTTTGTTTCTTTTTTCTTTGGCTCATCTTTTTTTTTTATTTATTGATAGCAATTCAATGGCTAGAACATTAAAGAATGAAATCACTATATTTGTCATTGAGTTAGTGAAAGGGAAGAGGGAAGGTTGCATGATAATAGTATTATGGGGAGAACCTACTTCGACCCTTTAATCAGTAATATAAAAAATGATTTATTGCAGAAGTCACAGAAAGTCACAAAAAAGATTGCTCTAATAAATGTTATATAAGATGGAGTTTAATAATGTTGTCAGTTGATGGCTGCATAATCGTATTCTAGATACTGATTGTTTGGTATGGAGTGTATTTGAATTGATCTCATCTTCTCATACTCATCCGTAGTAGGACCCCCGGCCTTCCCCCTTGGAGTATCATAGTGGTACTTGTCTATATCCTCATAGTGCGGCTCTGACAAATCTCCCCCCATCACCTCCTGATTGCTGTGTCCAGTGAGGCTGAGAGAAGGATTAATGGCACTGATCACAGGAGACTTCCCTTCTCTGTTGCATGTACTGTATGCATAATGATTTTAGTTTACATGAATTCTGGAAAGTACAATTATTTAGGAACAGAGCGGAGTGACAAAAAATGAAGTGGTCAGGTACTATTATAAACAGTGCATCATCTAGGGAGTCTGGGGGCATTCCCTCCCTAAATACCAGGTGCATTCTGGGGGGAGTTTTTTACACCTTGAAGTGGCAAAATAATATAAGGTTCAGATTTCAGAGTGGAAAAAAATGGTCCAGCTGAAACCTGACTACCCGACCACTGTTATTAACTACCCACCTCTTTGCACTGGCTTCCTCCATGGCCGCTTTCATCCTCCTATTCTTGGACACCATAACCAGTATGATCGTTATGGTAACGGTTGCTATGACAATCAGGAGAAATGCCACACCTGCTGATGCACCTATGACTATGTTGAGTGGGACACCGGACGTGGGAGGAGATCTGGTGGAGAGATCGACACCTGCTGCGCATTCGTTATCTCTCAGTGTAGCTATGGTGACAGGACATCTTTTATCCACGCTATGCAGGACGACTTGGATTGAGATGGTTCCATCAACTCTAATCCATTCTGAAATGAACCTGAGGAGATTGGAGCTGGAGGATCTTTCAGTGCCATGGAGACGAGCTCGGAATGTGACAGCATGGGGGGAGTTGGGGAAGCAGAGGAAGCTAGCGGAAGTGATGTGATTGGTGGTTAGAGCACAGGACGGACAGAGGCGGTTGATGTTGGAGACGAGGAAGGAGATGACTGTATCCACTTTCTCTTTCCCATTAAAATTCTAGTGACAAAGATAGGAAACATGTAGAGATGTGGACACTTGGACTAGAGAGGTGTCCTGATTAAAGAGGTGTCCTGATTAGAGGGTATCCTGATTAGAGAGGTGATTTAACACTTATTTTGTTCTGAAATATACTTACCACCCAATCCTGACACTGTCCTACCATCAAGATTCTGAGCTGAAAGAGAACACCTTTAAAAAAGAGGGGAAAAAAAAAAAAGGAAAAAATTAGCTCAATCCTGTTCCTCAATTGGAACTAACTCTGTCAGTGACTCACTGTCAAGGATAACAGTCCTGGTATGACTGAGCATCCAACCATGGTCACTGGGTAAACCACCACGTGTCACACTACACACATAGTCTCCCTCATCCCCCCGAGTCAGGGGGGCAAAGGAGATGTTGCTTGTATAAGTGAGCAGTAGAGAATTCATTCTAACGGTGTCAGATATGGAAACGTGATCTGGTAAGTTTCTTCCATTTTTCCTCCACCTCATCTCCAAATTTGGAAAAATGTTTTGCGGAGACCCGTGGCTTGTTAGAGTAACTATGCAGGTGAGATCCAACATCAGGCCAACAAAGAAGCTGTAGTTTGTAGGGTAGCCAATGCTACTTATCTCCACCCCCAACACTGTGATGGGATCAAATTCTATTCTTCCAGTGGTGAGTGCAGTGGACACTTCACATGCGTAACTGCCAGAATCTGATTCGTGGGTATCTCTCACTTGTAACTCCAATAATAGGCCATTTCTATCAGTGAGTGTTTCAGAAGTTGACACTCTTGATGAGGAGTTGGCTATGTTGAGACCGTCTTTCAGCCACTGCACTTGGAGAATGGGTGTGGCATTGCTAATCCTGACTTGCAATGAGAGAGTCTCTCCTTCCAGCAATGTCGAACGCTCCAAGTGAGATGAAAAAACTGAGAAACAAAATAGCTAACAATCAAGGGAGTGATCTAAAACTGCCGATGTATAAAGTACAAAGACTATTATTTTGCTACTGTTGATAAAAGAGTAAACTAAACTACTTTGCTGAGAAACTGAAGGGGGGGCCTATGAATATTGTATAGTTAGCTAGCTACCTCTTTGAACTCTAAATATTTCTTTTTCATAACTTCAAGTACTCCAAGAACAGGCATGTTTGCTTTACTCGGAAAACAAGATGGAGACTGAGGTTTTTTGATTCCAGTTAAAATATCAACAGGTGACCTACCCAGCACTTGAGTGAGGTTGAAGTTTCTTTGCGATGGACCTGCGATATTTTGAGCAGTGCAATGATACAAACCCACATCCGAGGGCATGATTGGATCAATCAGCAAAGTTGATTCAACTTCCCCACCCCTTCTCGTATTAGTGATCATGATACGTCCATCTGGAGACATTAAATATTGCAGTTAGCCATGTGATAGTCATGTGAAAACCATGTGATGTGGTAGAAATTAACTAAATTAACAAATTTTTGTGGGCCTGAATATTCCACTACCTTGGGTAAGGTTGATTCCATTCCGGTTCCAGAATATGTCAGCTGATGGGAATCCCATTCTGTCGGTGCAAGAGAGATTCAGGCGAGATCCGTTGATTGCCTCTCCAACACCGGATGGAGACAGAACTAGATTAGGAGGCACTGCATTATAAGAGAACAGATAACAGAGTGCACATAGATGGCATCACATCTTGAGATTGAGGGAGGATCAATTTTCTGGAGTTCTTAATTAGAGGGGTTTCACTCACTGTACTACACTACCACATGTACTCACCGTTTACATTGACCTGAAATGTTGCACTGGCAGAAAGAGAGTTGTACTGCACACGACATGTATAGTTCCCCCTCATGGCCGCCATGATAGGACTACGCAGGAAGATCTCTGAACCAGACTGAGACACAAGGACCCTCACTCCTGGGGGGAGGCTGGAGTCGTTGTTGAAGAACCATGTGACGGAGGAAGTGGAAGAAGGAGGGGAGATAAAGGGGGAGAGGGAGACGCCATTGTTGGTGGGGTGCAGTCCCGCTATGAGGTCATGGCGTGGAATTGGAGCGAGGACAGAGAGAGCAGCTGGAATGGAATGGGATAAAAAAATAATCCAATATATTAATACAGAGAATACTATCAATATAGCCTTTTCTTGTTGTATGATACCCCATGCCTACTGGGTGAGGAATTTAGCCATATTTCCTTCCTTACTTTCTCCAATTCTGAGAGAGGCTATTTCTCCCCCTCTGCCATGACAGCTGTACACGCCCACATCATTCACCCCAAACCGCTGCAGGACCAGAGTCCATTCGTTGGGCAAGTCACTGACATCAGTGGAGGCATACACAGCACTAACACTTGATCCAGGAAACTCTGAGGAAGATAGACTTCTTACACTACTGCCATTCACACGCCAAACATTTGTCCCTTGGTCAAACTCGACCATTTTATTCGTGTCTCGGCACATAATATGGTAGGTGTGGCCCTGGACTAGGTTTATAGGGCGTGGCTGGTTCCTGTCGATGCTGAGGGACATAAGAAGACGAGGAGGTTCCTGCAAGCTGAAGATAAGGCTGCATTCACCTGCAGAATATGGGGGGTTGATCATCATAGCTAACAATGCTCATAGAAAAGGAGGTTAAGGATTGCTACCTAGCTATAGGATTTTAAATTTTTGAGTCCGTTGCAGAGGATCTAGCTAGCTACCCCAAATTTTTTAGCTATTTCCCAAAACTTGAAAATGAAAATCCAGACCTCCCTCTACAGAGTCAGACACCCTCTCAGAACTCCCTCTAGTTACACACCTCTCAGCGCTCTGTCTCACTCCATATCAGAGCAAAAGACACTACATTTAGATAGCATGGTTTCATTTTTCAAATCGACCTACCTACGAGCTACCCCAAGAATAGACTTGTAACAAGAAATTGAGCTAACAGCTACCACATTAATACTACCAAGCTAGGCAATAATAAAGCTAGGCAATAATAAAGCTAGGCAATAATAAAGCTAGGCAATAATAAAGCTAGGCAATAATAAAGCTAGGCAATAATAAAGCTAGGCAATAATAAAGCTAGGCAATAATAAAGCTGGGCAATAATAAGGCTGGGCAATAATAAAGCTGGGCAATAATAAGGCTGGGCAATAATAAAGCTGGGCAATAATAAGGCTAGGCAATAATAAGGCTAGGCAATAATAAGGCTAGGCAATAATAAGGCTAGGCAATAATAAAGCTAGGCAATAATAAGGCTAGGCAATAATAAGGCTAGGCAATAATAAGGCTAGGCAATAATAAAGCTAGGCAATAATAAGGCTAGGCAATAATAAGGCTAGGCAATAATAAGGCTAGGCAATAATAAAGCTGGGCAATAATAAGGCTAGGCAATAATAAAGCTGGGCAATAATAAAGCTGGGCAATAATAAAGCTAGGCAATAATAAGGCTAGGCAATAATAAAGCTAGGCAATAATAAGGTATATGTTATGAAGTATTATTAAAGGTACATTGCTATAGCTGGCACTGCAGGAGTTAATTAGCTAGACTACTAGCTATGAGCTAACAGGACTTACATATATGCAGTGTAGCCAGGAAGGATGATAGACTGAAGAACCGAGCCAGATGCATCACTTGCACTGAACAATTGAAGAACTAGCAAACTGTTTTACACCTCTACTGGCTCCACAAAATTCAAAAAACTGTACCCACCCAATAAAGGCTATGCAATACAAAACCACAGAGTATTGGTAGTATTGTAGCCACTTAGAAGATGGGCTGATCATATCTCGTCCGATTAGATACCACAATTGGACATGCGCAGTAGTCTAGTAAAATGTGTTTACATAGGAAACTATTGTAGTAAACTGACTCCTTATGGTGCATTGAAGTGGGTTGCTGACCATGTGTTCCTATGAACCACCACTTAATGACCTGGCTGCTTTATTGTGGTGTGAGTTAATGCCATCCTCAAATCAGCATAGCTAAGGGTTCCTCTGGCTATTATGATTTTAGGATGAATTTGTCGTCCCATGTCTTGAGTTGGGTGCAGAGATAAAGGTTATCATTCCACACAAAAATAGTAATTTTCTCACTTAAGGCACACACACACAACACACACACACACACACACACACACACACACACACACACACACACACACACACACACACACACACACACACACACATCCCAGAAACAATCTTTACAGCCTCGTTCCCAGGCCTTCCTCTCTCACTTGTAGTCTCTCACCGAAGAAAAAGGTTCTTCGGTGAGAGACTACAAGTGAGAGAGGAATTACCTTTTTCTTCGGTGAGAGACTACAAGTGAGAGAGGAAGGCCTGGGAACGAGGCTAAAATCTTCCCATGTGGGTCATGGTTATGTGCATTGGGAACCATTATTAGTGGCATTCCATGGTGATGAAATAAGAGTTCATTTCCATGGTGATGAAATAAGAGTTCAGTTCCATGGTGATGAAATAAGAGTTTAGTGATAATCCTGCTAGTGTCACATGCTTAAGTGATGAAAAACAGCTAAATTGGATTGTCCCGAAGATTACACTCCCATCACGGAAAATTACAAAAAGAGTTGCAGCATCATTTGAAGCACTTGACTAGGTGGAGAAAGAGAAGTTAGAAAATTTTCTCTAGCTATGATTGTAGTGATGTTATATTCGTTTTCTCTTCTTTGGTTTTGATTTCAAGCCAGAAGGCTCCATTGGTTTCCATACCTATAGAAAGTAAAGACACAAATAAGTTGGAGTGACTAACACTAGCTAGCTACTTGGCTACAAAGTGATAAGATCTTATTTTCCACTACAGCTTTCTAGCTGCTAACATAACATTGTCATCTTATCTCTCATGATACTAATGGAGGCATCAATTACTGAAAGTCTCCCCTTAACATTAACACTTGCCCCATTATAGAATGTAATCCCTAAGCTAATTATACAGTGGGGAAAATCCTGTAATTATGTTACCATTGGTGGGTCTTTCTGACTACCAGGAGTAACGGGTGTCGTAGTAGTCTCAATATGGTTGCTGGTTGGCTCTTCACTACTCATATGCTTCCTCTTCTCTCCTGGTCTTTTCGCTGCCTTGATATTACTGTCTCCCCTGCCACCAGCATCACCACCACTACCAATCATATCCACAGATCTGGCTAAGTAAGCTGATACTCTATCTTCTATGCTTAATCCAGCTGGATTGAAGATATTTTCATCTAAACTACTCGTTCCTTTTCTCTTGCCTTCACTAATAGATTCTGAAGGATCAGCAATACTTTGCTTCATTTTGGAACCACTTGTCTTGGTTCCAAATTTTGATTTTCCTTTCCCAAGCTGAGGAGGTGAGTTATTAGTCTGTTGTGATGGGAATTGGCTGGAGGATTGGTATGGCATGTGAGCGTGGGGGATAGGGGGAGTGGGAAGAATTGGAAATTGTGTCATATGACTATCACATGATCTTGACGAGTAATCTTCAAGTGATTGTTGAGGAAGTACAGAAGATGACTCTATTGAGGAAGTTGTTGTGAAGGAGGGAGAAGTTACCACAGAGTTGGATGTGGATGGTGGTCCAGGAGCAGATACTGTTTCAAGTGATTCTTGTGTCTCCTGAGCATGAGATCCACGACTAATGCTAGAAGAAGCACCTACCATTAAAATAACACAATCTTTAGTTACAGCTAAACAGATTCATTTTGTAAATCATTACTTTAGAATCTAATACAGTAGAACCTCCGAATCATGGACACACTTGGGACACAGACTTTTGTCCGTTGTAGAGAGATTGGAGGTTATTGTGTAGAGTGTAACTGACCTCTTGTCTTCCATTCGATGACCTTTCTTCTGTTCAGCAGCTTCTCTCTAGTGTCCTGCACACTCTCATACTCCGGTGCATAGCAAACGTGCAGGTTCTTGCCAAAGAAAGAACGGTTGTCCAACTTCTTCTTAGCTATCCTGGCTGCATCGATGTCTGCAAACTTGATCCAGTAAACGTCAGTGTACTCTTCAGAAGGGTACTCATCTAACAGTCGATACCTGCAGCAGCAGTGAGATCAATGTCTCTGCATGCAGAATGGTAAATTTCGAGAACACTCCTACCAACCACATAGGCCTAGTAGAGATTTTAAGACATTCTTGATGCTTACTCTTCAATATCACCATACAATGCAAACTGCTGTAGGAGTTCTTGTGTGACTCCCAGAGCATGGACGTTCTGCACGAGCAGATACTTACTCTCCTTGTTGATGGTATAAACCTGTAATAATAAGTAAGGTAAATCAGGGTAATTCTGAATACTTTTTGGGAAAATGGTTCTTATTTCTGACTGGGAGCAGATAGAAACATGCTGTAAAGTGTAGATGAAAGTTAAATCTTTTCTCTAACTAGCAGTGAAAGCTTCATAGATTAAATTATTGTGGATAATTTATTATAGAGCCAAGAATGAAGGCATTCAAAAATTGGTGGGTTGGGGTAATTCCAAATGATTGTTGTGGCTACACAAAGCATAAAGCTGCTTAGCCTTACAACCTTGCTTTTCAAAACTTCATCTCTAGTGCCACCTTCAGAGGGCTAGATCAATTGCTCATCGTCTGATTCTGCTGATAATCTCCAGTAAGTTTTAGGAAGTTCAGGGGGTATTATTCAGAGCTAGCTAGCCTCAGTGCACAAGAAGCTTGATCTTCAAGAGTTGTTGCAAAGATGGAGCAAGAGGAGTAGTTTATGTGTATCAAGTTTGAGCTTGAAACGCCTCTTCCTTTTGAAGTAACCTCAGGTATTCAGAATTACCCTGTATTCAGAATTACCCTGACTTACCTTAGAAGCATTCAATACTGAGTCTGAGGTGGATTATACTGCATTGAAAGGACATTTCTAGTTAACTACCTTGACAGCTCTCTCCCACCTTGCTTCGCGATAGGCTGGTCTGTTCACTGCTACTTTTGCCTTCTTGTGATGCTCCAACGCCATTTAAAAGGTCAAAGGTCCAAGTCTGAAGTGCAATCCACGATCCTATAGGCGATACCAGCCCCACCCTATGTGACACGCCCCTTGCTATGTTTTGAACATGGCATTCTTGAGAAGACGTGGTGTGGCTGAAGCCTTCAGAAACAACCGCCATCTACAGCAGTTTATGCTGACTGCTGTGACTCCAACTGGCAAGGTTCTGGGAACAGGCTCTTTTGGTTCAGTGGAAGAGGTCAGTGTTCCATCCCTGTCATAGACTGGTAATCAACTGCTGTTCTTCCACACACAGGTGAAGTACCAGCATCTAGTGTGTGCTGGTAAGAAGCTCCATGAAGCTCTCATAGAAGCTGGCAATGAAGGACTGGCTGATGTCGTCAGAAAGTACGAGCAGGAGTGCCAGTTGATGTCCAGCCTCCGTCACCCCAACATCACCCAGTTCCTTGGCCTGTGCTTCCTCCCAGGGACTCAGTTGCCTCTACTGGTGATGGAACGACTGGAGACAAGTCTGGACGACCTGCTGGAACACATGCCTGGCCTCCCTCTCTCCCTAAAGCGCTCTGTCTTGGAGGATGTGGCCAGTGGACTGGTCTACCTCCACAAGAGGACACCTCCAGTCATCCACAGGGACTTAACTTCCAAGAATGTCCTTCTCACCTCCTCTCTGGTGGCCAAGATTACTGACATGGGAAACTCCCGAATTTTTAGCACGAGACCTGGTCAGATGGCTAGGACACTCTCACAATTGCCAGGGACGCTAGTGTACATGCCTCCAGAAGCTCTGGATGAAACTCACCGCTATGGACCATCCCTGGACATCTTCTCCTTTGGCCACCTTGCCCTCTACACTATAACACAGGTCTGTAGCTACCAACATCTTCTAATGCGAAGTTTAAATTTTATCCACTTCCATAGAAATTCCCAGGCAGCCTTCTCTCCAGCACCTACTACAATCCTGACAATCCTCGAGAAATCCGAGCAAGAACTGAAGTAGAACGTCGTGGGGAGTACATTGCTATACTGGAGACACAGATAGGCTGGCTCCATCCTGATCTAGTTGACCTCATCAAACAATGTCTGCATAATGTCCCAGAAGAAAGACCAGTCATTGAAGAGGTGCTGGAGAGACTCCAGAGGATGAGGGTGGAGGTAGAAGGAGGGTATGGTAGCAGTCTGGTCAAACTGGATATTCATAAAGTGCTTCTCTTGAAGGAAATGAAGATGAAGGAAAGAAGAATAGAGGAACTGACTCAACATCAGGTGTGTACAAGAGGACTAACTAAACTTCTTAAAAATAATTATCTGTTTGTGTCTATAGGAAGAAACTGGAAGAGATGTCGAAGTAAGTAACTAGATGTCTGTTTTATAGCAATGAGTGAGTAACGTTAATTTTTTGTACATAAAAGTTGAAGGAGAGAGATATTCAGCAGTTGCAGGCAGAAATTGTCACTAAGGATGATCAGATTCAAGAGCTACAAACTGAAGTAGGAGCTCGTGATAGGCAACTCAGACAGATGCAGAGAGAGACAGAGGCTAAGGATGAACAGCTCCATCAATTGCAGAGGGAGACAGAGGCTAAGGACGAACGACTTCAACAACTGCAGAGAGAGATAGGGGCTAGAGATGAACAACTTCAACAGTTACAGAGGGAGAAAGAGGTAGAGTACATGTAATCACTAACAAGTAGAATGCACCCCCTCCTATAATCCTGTTATCGGTCTCATAATATGTATACATTTTTTTTAGGAATCAGAACATAGGTTCCAGGATGTGTTGCAGAGTAAAGAAGCTGAGATCAGCAGACTGACAGAAGCACTGAGGGCCAACCAAGGACTGCAGTTGGAGGGAGCAAAGAAGGTAGCCAAGAGTGTTATAGTGGTCACATTCAATGTCTGGCTTTTATCATTCACACTAGGAACCCCCTACATTGAAGTTACCACTCCAGCTAAGATGGAGGCGTGGTCCAGACATGCCATTAGGAATGGGAGGACATGTACAGTCAGTGATGGTCCAGCAAAAGGTGTACATCGGGGGAGGAGACACCTCTGTGTTTGTCAGCGAGAATAGTTACATAGTTATGGAATATGACACTCTCTCAGGGAAATGGTCCACGTTACCTCCATATAGAGCATGTGATTTTGGGATGGCAAAGATCAACAACCAACTTGTTTTAGTGGGTGGACTTGAACAATACAGTAGTATAAAATTACTGGGTGCATGGAGAGCTGAAAGCAAGGAATGGACACACCCCTATCCTGAAATGCCCACAGCACGTTCACAATGCTCTGCAGTTACATGTAACAAATGGTTGGTGGTGGCTGGAGGGAAGTCGAAACAAGCAAATAGTCTTTCATCAGTTGAGATCATGGACACTATCAATAAGCAATGGTACACTGGACCTTCAACTCCAATATCGTGGTATAGCATGAAGACAGCCACAGTAGGTGACACATGTTTCTTCATGGGTGGGTCTACAAGAATTGGTGTTTCTACTAATAAAGTGTACAGTGTGTCCTTCTCAGCTCTCACATTTCAACTGCTCGATCCAAAAAGTGCTACGAAGAGGAAAGGTCAGATATGGAAGGTGGTGTCTGGACTGCAGGTTGTTGAGTCCACTCCACTCTCCATCAATGGCTCTCTATTTGCATTGGGTGGATGGAAGGATCATGAAGCAGTGACTGAAATTCACCTCTATCAACCTGAGACTGGGGAATGGGTGAAAGTTGGAGAGTTGCCATCTCAGCATGATCAGTGCACCAGTGTGATGATCTCAGATAGAGAAATATTAGTGGCTGGAGGTTGGAAAAATGCATATGGACAAAAGCGAACTGATATAGCAGTATTAGAATAACTAGCTACCCTTTTGTATGGATTTTCATGTTTATTTTTATAACAAATAATTCACACAATAAAAATGCACACAAACTTTATATTTGCTAAGTGAAGAAGTCAGGTGATTCTGATCTTTCTAAGTCAATGTTCTTGTACATTGGTGTGTGTGAGGTGGTGGGGGCACCTTCATTCCCTTCCACTCCATCAGTAGGGGAGGACAGAGACTGACAAGTCCCCTCGTCCTTCAAAAAGTCAGGGAGCGAGAATAAGGAGCTGGGGGCCCTCAATAATCCCAGAACCCCCCACTCTTTATAGCACTGGGAAAAACAAAGTGTTTCACACACAAACTTGGAGTAGCTCAACTAACCATACCTTCTGGTGGTAGGCAATGTGGTTGTCAGCAAATACTGACATGACCTTTCCAAGCTCCTTGTTCTTAGCTTCCTTCCACTTCTCAATGTCCACTCGAAGCTGCTCGTTGGCAATGGAGAGGTCATCCAGTGTTCTCTCTGCCTCCACACCCGCCTACAAGTAGACATACAAAGGATAGGGTATCATTTAGGGATCTGTGAAATGGGAAAGATTGTTTTACCTTTTGTAAATCGTCTGCTAATTTTGGCAGTTTCTGTAACTTCCTAGCATTGGCAGCCTGCATAGTATAGTCACATGACCTGATATTTATGAATGAATGTTCCTCACCTCATCATGAACCTTCTTCTTCTTCTCTCTTTCCTCCCCTGCCTTCTCCTTGTCCAGCTGCAAACCATCTCTCCTTCGCACAGCAGACTGCAAGCACAAGGTCATATGACCACTGGATTGGTAATTTTTACACACGTACCACTCCAGAGGCACAGTACAGCTGGTACTCTTTAGAAGCAGCAATCAGAGAGAGGGCATTCTTCTCATTCTGGAACCAAAAAAAATAAATGACACCTCTATCGTATGATTTCTTGATGTTGTGTGAGAAATTTATATATTTGATACTATTATAGTACAAGTCATTTGAACAATTAATATATAGTATGAAAGAGGTATGCTTGATCAAAGGTACGTACTTTCAAAAAAACATTTCTTAGATCTTTCTACTAACCAGAGTCTTTGAGGTACTGTCACATGTGTCCACGCAAGATCCCATCCTCCGAATGCAGTGGACCAACTGGGGTTCGTTGAGGGACCACTGGACGAGGGAGGCCGAGAATTCCTCCAGGTCTGAGCACAGTTCTTCACGCTCTGTGTGAATGCGAGATGCCACTCTTTCTACTGCACCCAATTTATCCTCCAATTCTGCAAGAAGATACAGGGGGCATTCCCTGAGGATTTACTTACTGGTAATCGATACATTTTACAGGGTTTTCCCCCCAAAATGAGGTAAAGGTGGAATATTCTAATTAAAGAGCACATATGGTGCCCTAACCTTCGAAATACTTTGCCTCCTTAGCAAACTCTGGGTCAGGGTTCTTCAGTCTGAGTGAGTTTGCGGCCATCTTTATGGTCGTGGTGACACTTCCCAGGAGTTTACTGCCTCCTGATGTCGTCTCTGTCATGAAAGATGCAAACTGTTCCGGCCCAGCAGTGATGAACATCTTGAAGTGTCTGTCAAAGGAGAAGGGTGAGCTGCTAGGCGCTTCAAGAACTTGTTCAATGCTTGCTGACGCTCGTTCAGGAACTCTTCACTCTTCTGGTCAAAGTAGCGAGCCAGCTGCTTCCCTGGAAGGGGCTGGGCAGGAGGGAGGAAAGAGAGTGTGTGATATGGAATAACCTCCAATTGTGGACAATTTTTAGGATCAGAAAAAAATTGTCTCTATTCATGTTTTACCGGCACAATGAGGGTAGATCTGTGTTTCTCCAACATCTCTCCAAGCCACTCAAAGTCACTGCACCTCCTCCACACTTCATAGTAGGACTTTCCAAACTGATTGGACGGCCGAGAAGACTGTGCAAACAAGAATAGCCAGCAGAAAGGAATCAACTCTGACCAAGACACAGAATCTTAATCATAAAAGGTGGACTGGTCATTGTGTTTCACCAACTATATTTGCTTAAGACCAGCTCTCTTACTTCTAACCCCCCCTCTGCCTCTTACTCTCTCTGAGATCCGAGATTACTCCCCTCCTTTGGACGAACCTGAGTGCATATTTTGTAGCTGTAAGAGGACTTTGCGTCTGGTTTCATCCCATTCCTCTCCCTCTCAGTAATGGCCACCACCAAATCCCAGTCTTGCAACATTGACACCTTACCGAGTGCATCCTCCACCGGCACCTCAGAAGACACACTACCACCATCTTGGGAGTGGTGAGGCAACTTTTTACGAGGAAGTGGCTTTGGTTTAGGCTTAACAACTTCATCCACGTCGACGTGTCATAGTCATACTCAGTTAGTTCTGGCTGGTTCTTCTGTTGAGTCAGTCTTTTCTCTTGTCACTGGGGTAGCTATTCTGAGGTGGCCTGGGTGATATGGTTGCTTACAAGCGTAGGAGTTCTTGTGTGACCCTAAGCAGATTATACTTGCTCACCTTAGCACGCTCTCTCTTAGTCTGGCGCCAGACGTAGACTAGCTCTAGCTCTCTCTAGCTCTCTGATCTGATCGCACTGCTGCACTGGTGATCCTTACCAGACGTCGTGGCACGCCCTTTTGATGGCATTCTTGAGAAGACGTGGTGTGGCTGATGCCTTCAGAAATAACCGCCATCTACAGCAGTTTATGCTGACTGATGTCTCTCCAACTGGCAAGGTTCTGGGAACAGGCTCTTTTGGTTCAGTGGAAGAGGTCAGTGCTCCATTGCATGTCTACAGGGGGGAATTCCCTGCCATAGACTGGTAATCAACTGCTGTTCTTCCACAGGTGAAGTACCAGCATCTAGTGTGTGCTGGTAAGAAGCTCCATGAAGCTCTCATAGAAGCTGGCAATGAAGGAGTGGCCGATGTCGTCAGAAAGTACGAGCAGGAGTGCCAGTTGATGTCCAGCCTCCGTCACCCCAACATCACCCAGTTCCTTGGTCTGTGCTTCCTCCCAGGGACTCAGCTACCTCTATTGGTGATGGAACGACTGGAAACAAGTCTTGACGACCTGCTGGAACACATGCCTGGCCTACCTCTCTCCCTAAAATGCTCTGTCTTGGAGGATGTGGCCAGTGGACTGGTCTACCTCCACAAGAGGACACCTCCAGTCATTCACAGGGACTTGACTTCCAGAAATGTCCTCCTCACCTCCTCTCTGGTGGCCAAGATCACGGACATGGGAAACTCCCGCATTGTCAACACAAGGCCTGGTCAGATGGCTAGGACACTCACACAGCTGCCAGGGACACTGGTGTACATGCCTCCAGAGGCCATGAGTGCCACTCACCACTATGGACCATCCCTGGACATCTTCTCCTTTGGCCACCTTGCCCTCTACACTGTAACACAGGTTAGTAGCCACACTCAATATTAACATGCATTCATCATTCCTTTCATTAGATATTTCCTGAAAACCTTCTTGAGAGCACTTTCCTTAATCCTGACAATCCTCAAGATATCCGAGCCAGAACTGAACTAGAACGTCGAAGAGAATACATCAAGCTTTTAGAAAATAAATTTGATTTCGAACACCCTGTCCTAGTCCAGCTGATCAAGCAGTGTCTGCACAATGCTCCAGCTGAAAGACCAGCCACTGAAGAGGTGCTGGAGAGACTCCAGAGGATGAGGGTGGATGTGGAAGGAAGATATGGTGGAAATCTGGTCAAACTGGACATTAACAAGGTGTTACTTTCAAAAGATATGGAAGTGAAGGACAGAAGGATAAGAGAACTGACTCTATATCAGGTGTGTGCAGGAGGACTAAAACAGCTCCTTTTTCAAATTAATGTTTTTTGTATATCTTCAGGAAGAAACCGGAAGAGATCTCGAAGTGAGTAGCTAGCTATACCTGTTTTATAGTATAGATAACTACTTGTATATTTCATACATGAAGTTGAAGGAGAGAGATATTCAGCAGTTGCGGGCAGAAATCATCACAAAGGATGATCTGATTCAACAGCTACAAACTGAAGTAGGAGATCGTGATAGGAAACTCAGACTGATGCAGAGGGAGACAGAACAACAACTGCAACAACTGCTGAGGGAGACAAGGGCCAAGATAAAGGCTAAAGATGAACAGTTACAGAGGGAGAAAGAGGTATAGAGTAAATCATAGCGATCATGAGCAACTGAAGTAATGAATTCCTCCAGGTGATCCCTGTACTCCTATTATTGGACACTTTGTAATAATTTATGGCCCGCTACTTATAATTATTTACATTTATTTAAAAGGAATCAGAACGTAGGTTCCAGCAAAGTAAAGCTGAGACAGAAGCACCAAGGACCAGCCAAGGACTGCAGCTGGAGGGAGCAAAGAAGGTAATGGTGGTCACATTCAATGTCTGGCTTTTGTCATTCACACTTGCTTCCATTAGGAACCCCTTACATTGAAGTTACCACTTCAGCTGAGATGGAGGCGTGGTCCAGACATGCCTTTAAGGAAGGGCGGATACGTACAGTCAGTGATGGTCCAGCAAAAGGTGTACATTGGGGGTGAAAACAACAGCTTTAACAGCCACAAGAATGATCATAAAGTCATGGAATATGACATTCTCTCAGGGAAATGGTCCACGTTACCTCCATATAGAGCATGTGATTTTGGGATGGTAAAGATCAACAACCAACTTGTTTTAGTGGGTGGAAAAGAGCAAGGTAGTGAAGTAAAATTACTGGGTACATGGAGAGCTGAAAGCAAGGAATGGACACACCCCAATCCTAAAATGCCCACAGCACATTCACAATGCTCTGCAGTTACGTATAGCAAATGGTTGGTGGTGGCTGGAGGCTGGTCTGAACAAAGATTACATCTCTCATCAGTTGAGATCATGGACACTATCAATAAGCAATGGTACACTGGACCTCCAACTCCAACAGCATGGACTAGCATGAAGACAGCTACAGTAGGTGACACATGTTACTTCATGGGTGGGTCTACAAGATTTGATGGTTCTACTAATAAAGTGTACAGTGTGTCCCTCTCAGCTCTAACATCTCAACTGCTCGATCCAAAAAGTGCTACGAAGAGGAAAGGTCAGATATGGAAGGTGGTGTTTGGACTGCAGGTTTTTGAGTCCACTCCACTCTCCATCAATGGCTCTCTACTTGCATTGGGTGGATGGAAGGATGATGAAGCAGTGACTGAAATTCACCTATATCAACCTGAGACTGGGGAATGGGTGAAAGTTGGAGAGTTGCCATCTCAGCATGATCAGTGCACCAGTGTGATGATCTCAGATAGAGAAATATTAGTGGCTGGAGGTTGGGAAAATGCATATGGACAAAAGCGAACTGATATAGCAGTATTAGAATAACTAGCTACCCTTTTGTATGGACTTTCATGTTTATTTTTATAACAAAATAATTCACACAATAAAAATGCACACAAACTTTATATTCACTAAGTGAAGAGGTCAGGTGGTTCTGATCTTTCTAAGTCAATGTTCTTGTACATTGGTGTGTGTGAGGTGGTGGGGGCACCTTCATTCCCTTCCACTCCATCAGTATGGGAGGACAGAGACTGACAAGTCCCCTCGTCCTTCAAAAAGTCAGGGAGCGAGAACAAGGAGCTGGGGGCCCTCAATAATCCCAGAACCCCCCACTCTTTATAGCACTGGGAAAAACAGTGTTTCACACACAAACTTGGAGCAGCTCAACTAAACATACCTTCTGGTGGTAGGCAATGTGGTTGTCAGCAAATACTGACATGACCTTTCCAAGCTCCTTGTTCTTGGCTTCCTTCCACTTCTCAATGTCCACTCGAAGCTGCTTATTGGCGATGGAGAGGTCATCCAGTGTTCTCTCTGCCTCCACACCCGCCTACAAGTAGACATACAAAGGATAGGGTATCATTTAGGGATCTGTGAAATGGGAAAGATTGTTTTACCTTTTGTAAATCATCTGCTAATTTTGGCAGTTTCTGTAACTTCCTAGCATTGGCAGCCTGCATAGTATAGTCACATGACCTGATATTTATGAATGAATGTTCCTCACCTCATCATGAACCTTCTTCTTCTTCTCTCTTTCCTCCCCTGCCTTCTCCTTGTCCAGCTGCAAACCATCTCTCCTTCACACAGCAGACTGCAAGCACAAGGTCATGTGACCACTGGATTGGCAATTATCACACACGTACCACTCCAGAGGCACAGTACAGCTGGTACTCTTTAGAAGCAGCAATCAGAGAGAGGGCATTCTTCTCATTCTGGAACCAAAAAAAATAAATGACACCTCTATCGTATGATTTCTTGATGTTGTGTGAGAAATTTATATATTTGATACTATTATAACTAGTACAAGTCATTTGAATAATTAATATATAGTATGAAAAAGGTATGCTTAATCAAAGGTACGTACTTTCAAAAAAACATTTCTTAGATCTTTCTACTAACCAGAGTCTTTGAGGCACTGTCACATGTGTCCATGCAAGATCCCATCCTCCGAATGCAGTGGACCAACTGGGGTTCGTTGAGGGACCACTGGACGAGGGAGGCCGAGAATTCCTCCAGGTCTGAGCACAGTTCTTCACGCTCTGTGTGAATGCGAGATGCCACTCTTTCTACAGCACCCAATTTATCCTCCAATTCTGCAAGAAGATACAGGGGGCATTCCCTGAGGATTTACTTACTGGTAATCAACAAATTTTACAGGGTTTTCCCCCCAAAATGAGGTAAAGGTAAAGAGCACATATGGTGCCCTAACCTTTGAAATACTTTGCCTCCTTAGCAAACTCTGGGTCAGGGTTCTTCAGTCTGAGTGAGTTTGCGGCCATCTTTATGGTCGTGGTGACACTTCCTAGGAGTTTACTGCCTCCTGATGTCGTCTCTGTCATGAAAGATGCAAACTGTTCCGGCCCAGCAGTGATGAACATCTTGAAGTGTCTGTCAAAGGAGAAGTAAGGGTGAGCTGCTAGGCGCTTCAAGAACTTGTTCAATGCTTGCTGACGCTCATTCAGGAACTCTTTACTCTTCTGGTCAAAGTAGCGAGCCAGCTGCTTCCCTGGAAGGGGCTGGGCAGGAGGGAGGAAAGAGAGAGTGTGATATGGAATAACCTCCAATTGTGGACAATTTTTAGGATCAGAAAAAATTGTCTCTATTCATGTTTTACCGGCACAATGAGGGTAGATCTGTGTTTCTCCAACATCTCTCCAAGCCACTCAAAGTCACTGTACCTCCTCCACACTTCATAGTAGGACTTTTCAAACTGATTGGACGGCCGAGAAGACTGTGCAAACAAGAATAACCAGCAGAAAGGAATCTACTCTGACCAAGACACAGAATCTTGATCATAAAAGGTGGAGTTACTGATCACTTGTCATTGTGTTTCACCAACTATATTTGCTTAAGACCAGCTCTCTTACTTCTAAACCCCCCTGTCTCTCTCTCTCTCTGAGATCTGAGATTACTCCCCTCCTTTGGACGAACCTGAGTGCATATTTTGTAGCTGTAAGAGGACTTTGCGTCTGGTTTCATCCCATTCCTCTCCCTCTCAGTAATGGCCACCATCAAATCCCAGTCTTGCAAAATTGACACCTTACCAAGTGCATCCTCCACCGGCACCTCAGAAGACACACTACCACCATCTTGGGAGTGGTGAGGCAACTTTTTACGAGGAAGTGGCTTTGGTTTAGGATTAACAACTTCATCCACGTCGACGTGTCATAGTCATACTCAGTTAGTTCTGGTTGGTTCTTCTGTTGAGTCAGTCTTTTCCTCTTGTCACTGGGGTAGCTATTCTGAGGTGGCCTGGGTGATATGGTTGCTTACAAGCGTAGGAGTTCTTGTGTGACCCTAAGCAGATTATACTTGCTCACCTTAGCACGCTCTCTCTTAGTCTGGCGCCAGACTAGCTCTAGCTCTCTGATCGCACTGCTGCACTGGTGATCCTTACCAATACCAGACGTCGTGGCACGCCCTTTTGATGGCATTCTTGAGAAGACGTGGTGTGGCTGATGCCTTCAGAAATAACCGCCATCTACAGCAGTTTATGCTGACTGATGTCTCTCCAACTGGCAAGGTTCTGGGAACAGGCTCTTTTGGTTCAGTGGAAGAGGTCAGTGCTCCATTGCATGTCTACAGGGGGGAATTCCCTGCCATAGACTGGTAATCAACTGCTGTTCTTCCACAGGTGAAGTACCAGCATCTAGTGTGTGCTGGTAAGAAGCTCCATGAAGCTCTCATAGAAGCTGGCAATGAAGGAGTGGCCGATGTCGTCAGAAAGTACGAGCAGGAGTGCCAGTTGATGTCCAGCCTCCGTCACCCCAACATCACCCAGTTTCTTGGTCTGTGCTTCCTCCCAGGGACTCAGCTGCCTCTATTGGTGATGGAACGACTGGAAACAAGTCTTGACGACCTGCTGGAACACATGCCTGGCCTACCTCTCTCCCTAAAACGCTCTGTCCTGGAGGATGTGGCCAGTGGACTGGTCTACCTCCACAAGAGGACACCTCCAGTCATTCACAGGGACTTGACTTCCAGAAATGTCCTCCTCACCTCCTCTCTGGTGGCCAAGATCACGGACATGGGAAACTCCCGCATTGTCAACACAAGGCCTGGTCAGATGGCTAGGACGCTCACACAGCTGCCAGGGACACATGTGTACATGCCTCCAGAGGCCATGAGTGCCACTCACCACTATGGACCATCCCTGGACATCTTCTCCTTTGGCCACCTTGCCCTCTACACTGTAACACAGGTTAGTGGCCACACTCAATATTAACATGCATTCATCATTCCTATCATTAGATATTCCCTGGCAACCTTCTTGAGAGTACTTTCCTTAATCCTGACAATCCTCAAGATATCCGAGCCAGAACTGAACTAGAACGTCGAGGAGAATACATCAAGCTTTTAGAAAATAAATTTGATTTCGAACACCCTGTCCTAGTCCAACTGATCAAGCAGTGTCTGCACAATGCTCCAGCTGAAAGACCAGCCACTGAAGAATTGCTGGAGAGACTCCAGAGGATGAGGGTGGATGTGGAAGGAAGATATGGTGGAAATCTGGTCAAACTGGACATTAACAAGGTGTTACTTTCAAAAGATATGGAAGTGAAGGACAGAAGGATAAGAGAACTGACTCTATATCAGGTGTGTGCAGGAGGACTAAAACAGCTCCTTTTTCAAATTAATGTTTTTTGTATATCTTCAGGAAGAAACCGGAAGAGATCTCGAAGTAAGTAGCTAGCTACCTGTTTTATAGTATAGATAACTACTTGTATATTTCATACATGAAGTTGAAGGAGAGAGATATTCAGCAGTTGCGGGCAGAAATCATCACAAAGGATGATCTGATTCAACAGCTACAAACTGAAGTAGGAGATCGTGATAGGCAACTCAGACTGATGCAGAGGGAGACAGAACAACAACTGCAACAACTGCTGAGGGAGACAAGGGCCAAGGATGAACAACTTCAACTACTGCACAGAGAGATAAAGGCTAAAGATGAACAGTTACAGAGGGAGAAAGAGGTATAGAGTAATTACAATCATAGCAACAAATAATTGTGATCATGAGCAACTGAAGTAATGAATTCCTCCAGGTGATCCCTGTACTCCTATTATTGGACACTTTGTAATAATTTATGGCCAGCTACTTATAATTATTTAAAAGGAATCAGAACGTAGGTTCCAGGATGTGTTGCAAAGTAAAGCTGAGACAGAAGCACCAAGGACCAGCCAAGGACTGCAGCTGGAGGGAGCAAAGAAGGTAAAGAGGGTAATGGTGGTCACATTCAATGTCTGGCTTTTGTCATTCACACTTGCTTCCATTAGGAACCCCTTACATTGAAGTTACCACTTCAGCTGAGATGGAGGCGTGGTCCAGACATGCCTTTAAGGAAGGGCGGATACATACAGTCAGTGATGGTCCAGCAAAAGGTGTACATTGGGGGTGAAAACAACAGCTTTAACAGCCACAAGAATGATCATAAAGTCATGGAATATGACATTCTCTCAGGGAAATGGTCCACGTTACCTCCATATAGAGCATGTGATTTTGGGATGGTAAAGATCAACAACCAACTTGTCTTAGTGGGTGGACATGAACAAGACAGTAGAATAAAATTACTGGGTGCATGGAGAGCTGAAAGCAAGGAATGGACACACCCCTATCCTGAAATGCCCACAGCACATTCACAATGCTCTGCAGTTATGTATAGCAAATGGCTGGTGGTAGCTGGAGGCTGGTCTGAACAAGGATTACATCTCTCATCAGTTGAGATCATGGACACTATCAATAAGCAATGGTACACTGGACCTCCAACTCCAACAGCATGGACTAGCATGAAGACAGCTACAGTAGGTGACACGTGTTACTTCATGGGTGGGTATACAAGTGGTTCTACTAATAAAGTGTACAGTGTGTCCCTCTCAACTCTCACATCTCAACTGCTCAATCCAAAAAGTGCTACGAAGAGGAAAGGTCAGATATGGAAGGAGGTATCTGGACTGCAGGTTTTTGAGTCCACTCCACTCTCCATCAATGGCTCTCTACTTGCATTGGGTGGATGGAAGGATGATGAAGCAGTGACTGAAATTCACATCTATCAACCTGAGACTGGAGAGTGGGTGAAAGTTGGAGACTTGCCACCTCAGCATTATCAGTGCACCAGTGTGATGATCTCAGATAGAGAAATATTAGTGGCTGGAGGTTGGAAAAATGCATATGGACAAAAGCGAACTGATATAGCAGTATTAGAATAACTACCCTTTTGTATGGACTTTCATATTTTTATAACTAAAAATTCACACTATAAAAATGCACACAAACTTTATATTCACTAAGTGAAGAGGTCAGGTGATTCTGATCTTTCTAAGTCAACGTTCTTGTACATTGGTGTGTGTGGGGTGGTGGGGGGGCACCTTCATTCCCTTCCACTCCATCAGTAGGGGAGGACAGAGACTGACAAGTCCCCTCGTCCTTCAAAAAGTCAGGGAGCGAGAACAAGGAGCTGGGTGCCCTCAATAATCCCAGAACCCCCCACTCTTTATAGCACTGGGAAAAACAGTGTTTCACACACAAACTTGGAGCAGCTCAACTAAACATACCTTCTGGTGGTAGGCAATGTGGTTGTCAGCAAATACTGACATGACCTTTCCAAGCTCCTTGTTCTTGGCTTCCTTCCACTTCTCAATGTCCACTCGAAGCTGCTTGTTGGCGATGGAGAGGTCATCCAGTGTTCTCTCTGCCTCCACACCCGCCTACAAGTAGACATACAAAGGATAGGGTATCATTTAGGGATCTGTGAAATGGGAAAGATTGTTTTACCTTTTGTAAATCATCTGCTAATTTTGGCAGTTTCTGTAACTTCCTAGCATTGGCAGCCTGCATAGTATAGTCACATGACCTGATATTTATGAATGAATGTTCCTCACCTCATCATGAACTTTCTTCTTCTTCTCTCTTTCCTCCCCTGCCTTCTCCTTGTCCAGCTGCAAACCATCTCTCCTTCGCACAGCAGACTGCAAGCACAAGGTCATGTGACCATTGGATTGGTAATTATCACACACGTACCACTCCAGAGGCACAGTACAGCTGGTACTCTTTAGAAGCAGCAATCAGGGAGAGGGCATTTTTCTCATTCTGGAACCAATCAAATATCATAAAATTACTTTATCGTACAATTTCTTGTAAGAAATATATATCTTTGATACTAATATAATATAGTATGAAAAAGGTATGCTTAATCAAAGGTACGTACTTTCAATAGAAACATTTCTTAGATCTTTCTACTAACCAGAGTCTTTGAGGCACTGTCACATGTGCCACGCAAGATCCCATCCTCTGAATGCAGTGGACCAACTGGGGTTCGTTGAGGGACCACTGGACAAGGGAGGCTGAGAATTCCTCCAGGTCTGAGCACAGTTCTTCACGCTCTGTGTGAATGCGAGATGCCACTCTTTCTACAGCACCCAATTTATCCTCCAATTCTGCAAGAAGATACAGGGGGCATTCCCTGAGGATTTACTTACTGGTAATCAATGAATCTCTCAGGGTTTCCCCCCAAAATGAGGTAAAGGTGGCCCTCCCTTTCATGTGGTTAAAAGGAATGCATGGTGCAATCAGGTTTTAAGTACTGTGGTCATGTTCTAATTAAAGAGCACCACTACTTCAAACTCGAATATGATGCCCTAAAAATCACCTTCGAAATACTTTGCCTCCTTAACAAACTCTGGGTCAGGGTTCTTCAGAACTTGTGAAGGAAGGAGAAGTTACCACAGAATTGGTGGTCCAGGAGCAGATACTGTTTCAAGTGATTCTTGTGTCTCCTTAGCATGAGATCCATGACTAATGCTAGAAGAAGCACCTACCATTAAAATAACACAATCACCAACAGCTAAACAGATTTGATAGATCATTACTTTGGAGTCTAATACAGTAGAACCTCCGAATAATAGACACTTGGGACACAGCCTTTTGTCCTTTGTAGAGAGATTGGAGGTTATTGTGTATAGAGTGTATAAAGGTACTCCTTTGCTGAGAGGTTTGTCCTCTTTCGGAGAGTCCTTATCAGAGGTTCCACTGTATTGAAAGACACTGCATAGCTATGACACTACCTCTTGTCTTCTATTCAATAACCTTTCTTCTGTTCAGCAGCTTCTCTCTAGTGTCCTGCACACTCTCATACTCTGGTGCATAGCAAACATGCAGGTTCTTGCCAAAGAAAGAACGGTTGTCCAACTTCTTCTTAGCTATCCTGGCTGCATCGATGTCTGCAAACTTGATCCAGTAAACGTCAGTGTACTCTTCAGAAGGGTACTCATCTAACAGTCGATACCTGCAGCAGCAGTGAGATCAATGTCTCTGCATGCAGAATGGTAAATTTCGAGAACACTCCTACCAACCATTCAATATCACCATACAATGCAAACTGCTGTAGGAGTTCTTGTGTGACTCCCAGAGCGTGGACGTTCTGCACGAGCAGATACTTGCTCTCCAATATCATAGACTATAGAGGTTCCAGAATGGACTGGAAATGATTAATTACATCCGCCTTGCGGTGTTCCGTATATTTATGGTAATACTTATCGGATATTGTATTCTGGGCCGGCTGTTTCCATCAATTAATTAACTGTCTAGTGAATTTCTACAACCAAATATGTACCCAAAATGGATAAAAACAATACCATGCAACACTGCAAACTTTATATGAACTGCTTATATTACAGTATGAGCTAGATTGGTTAAACTTGGTTCTAGAAAATTACACAAAGCAGGTATACTATTTGACAAAGAAAGGTGTAGTAGTTAGTAACAATGTAGTAGAAAGTTGATATGTATCTTTTAAAACAATTTACTAACATGTACTTCAAGTCCTCAACCACATTAACTATGGATGATAGAACTACTTCAGGAGATAAAATTACACAAAGTATTTATATGCAATTTTAACTACTAGAGCACACTTTAACTCGAGTTTTGCTCTGACAATAATCCCAGAGTCTTGGCATCTTGTAGTATAGTCTCCCTGGCAGAGTTCAGCCTCTTCATAGCCACTTACAAGCTTGTACGGTTAACCACTAAAGTGATCTTTCCTGTTCATGGAGATACAGCGGTTTTCCAAAATCTTGCAACTGCAGAAAGCGAGTCACATGATCGATATGAGCAATCTGACCAACCAGTTCGCTCCAATCACTTCCGCTTTCCACTTTCCTGTTGCAAGGTTTTGGAAAACCGCTGTACAGCTGCAGCGCAATAGGCGCAACACGGATATCACACGACCGGAAGTGCTTGTTAATATTAATTTAATAGGCGTTTCCAGTCCATGTAGGAACCTATATAGTCTATGCCAATATTAATGGTATAAACCTGTATTAGTAGTATTCAATACTGAGTCTGAGGTGGATTATACTGCATTGAAAGGATTTCTATAGGAATTGCTAGTGGTAAGTAGTCTACCTTGACGGCTCTCTCCCACCTTGCTTCGCGATAGGCTGGTCTGTTAACTGCTACCTTCGCCTTCTTATGATGCTCGAGTGCCATTATAAAGGTCAAAGTCTAAATCCACGATCCTTACCAGGCGAAACCAGCCCCACCCCTTTTGCATGCACTTATTAAGTGACACGCCCCTTGCTATGTTTTGAACATGGCATTCTTGAGAAGACGTGGTGTGGCTGAAGCCTTCAGAAATAACCGTCACCTACAGCAGTTTATGCTGACTGATGTCACTCCGACTGGCAAGGCTCTGGGAACAGGCTCTTTTGGTTCAGTAGAAGAAGTCAGTGTTCCATCCCTGTCATAGACTGGTAATCAACTGCTGTTCTTCCACACACAGGTGAAGTATCAGCATCTAGTGTGTGCTGGTAAGAAGCTCCATGAAGCTCTCATAGAAGCTGGCAATGAAGGAGTGGCCGATGTCGTCAGAAAGTACGAGCAGGAGTGCCAGTTGATGTCCAGCCTCCGTCACCCCAACATCACCCAGTTCCTTGGTCTGTGCTTCCTTCCAGGGACTCAGTTGCCTCTACTGGTGATGGAACGACTGGAGACAAGTCTGGACGACCTGCTTGAACACATGCCTGGCCTCCCTCTCTCCCTAAAGCGCTCTGTCTTGGAGGATGTGGCCAGTGGACTGGTCTACCTCCACAAGAGGACACCTCCAGTCATCCACAGGGACTTAACTTCCAAGAACGTCCTTCTCACCTCCTCTCTGGTGGCCAAGATTACTGACATGGGAAACTCCCGAATTGTTAGCATGAGGCCTGGTCAGATGGCTAGGACACTCTCACAATTGCCAGGGACGCTAGTGTACATGCCTCCAGAAGCTCTGGATGAAACTCACCGCTATGGACCATCCCTGGACATCTTCTCCTTAGGCCACCTTGCCCTCTACACTATAACACAGGTCTGTACCAACATCTTCTAATGCGAAGTTTAAATTTTATCCACTCCTATAGAAATTCCCAGGCAGCCTTCTCTCCAGCACCTACTATAATCCTGACAATCCTGGAGAAATCCGAGCAAGAACTGAAGTAGAACGTCGTGGGGAGTACATTGCTATACTGGAGACACAGATAGGCTGGCTCCATCCTGATCTAGTTGACCTCATCAAACAATGTCTGCATAATGTCCCAGAAGAAAGACCAGTCATTGAAGAGGTGCTGGAAAGACTCCATAGGATGAGGGTGGAGGTAGAAGGAGGGTATGGTAGCAGTATGGTCAAACTGGATATTCATAAAGTGCTTCTCTTGAAGGAAATGAAGATGAAGGAAAGAAGAATAGAGGAACTAACTCAACATCAGGTGTGTACAAGAGGACCAACTAAACTTCTTAAAAATAATTATCTGTTTGTGTCTATAGGAAGAACTTGGAAGAGATGTCGAAGTAAGTAATTAGATGCCTGTTTTATAGCAGTGAATGAGTAACATTAATTTTTGTACATAAAAGTTGAAGGAGAGAGATATTCAGCAGTTGCAGGCAGAAATTGTCACTAAGGATGATCAGATTCAAGAGCTACAAACTGAAGCAGGAGATCGTGATAGGCAACTCAGACAGATGCAGAGGGAGACAGAGGCTAAGGACGAACAGCTCCATCAACTACATAGGGAGACAGGGGTTAAGGATGAACAGCTCCATCAGCTGCAGAGGGAGACAGAGGCTAATGATGAACAACTTCAACAACTGCAGAGAGAGATAAGGGCTAAAGATGAACAACTACAGAGAGAGATAGGGGCTAGAGATGAACAACTTCAACAGTTACAGAGGGAGAAAGAGGTAGAGTACATGTAATCACTAACAAGTAGAATGCACCCCCTCCTATAATCCTGTTATCGGTCTCATACATGTATACATTTTTTTTTAGGAATCAGAACATAGGTTCCAGGATGTGTTGCAAAGTAAAGCTGAGACAGAAGCACCAAGGACCAGCCAAGGACTGCAGCTGGAGGGAGCAAAGAAGGTAAAGAGGGTAATGGTGGTCACATTCAATGTCTGGCTTTTGTCATTCACACTTGCTTCCATTAGGAACCCCTTACATTGAAGTTACCACTTCAGCTGAGATGGAGGCGTGGTCCAGACATGCCTTTAAGGAAGGGCGGATACGTACAGTCAGTGATGATCCAACAAAAGGTGTACATTGGGGGTGAAAACGACAGCTTTAACAGACACAAGAATGATCACAAAGTCATGGAATATGACATTCTCTCAGGGAAATGGTCCACGTTACCTCCATATAGAGCACGTGATTTTGGGATGGCAAAGATCAACAACCAACTTGTTTTAGTGGGTGGACTTGAACAATACAGTAGAATAAAATTACTGGGTACATGGAGAGCTGAAAGCAAGGAATGGACACACCCCTATCCTGAAATGCCCACAGCACGTTCACAATGCTCTGCAGTTACATATAACCAATGGTTGGTGGTGGCTGGAGGCTGGTCTAAACAAATAGATTGTCTCTCATCAGTTGAGATCATGGACACTATCAATAAGCAATGGTACACTGGACCTCCAACTCCAACAGCATGGACTAGCATGAAGACAGCTACAGTAGGTGACACGTGTTACTTCATGGGTGGGTATACAAGCGAAAAGGGGGAATTTTTTGCTACTATTACTAATAAAGTGTACAGTGTGTCCCTCTCAGCTCTAACATCTCAACTGCTCAATCCAAAGAGTGCTACAAAGGGGAAAGGTCAGATCTGGAAGGAGGTGTCTAAACTGCAGGTTTTCCTGTCCACTCCACTCTCCATCAATGGCTCTCTACTTGCATTGGGTGGACGGAAGGATCATGAAGTAATGACTGCAATTTACCTCTACCAACCTGAGACTAGGGAGTGGGTGAAAGTTGGAGACTTGCCACCTCAGCATTATCAGTGTACCAGTGTGATGATCTCAGACAGAGAGATATTAGTGGCTGGAGGTTCCCAAAATGTAACAGGAACAGAACTTGAGAGAACTGACATTGCAGTAATAGAGTAATTGTCTTTTTGTATGGTTTTTAAAAAAATATTTTGTTAGCTGAAAATAATTCACACAATAAAAATGGACACAAATTATATTCTTTTATTTAAGTGAAGAGGTCAGGTGATTCTGATCTTTCTAAGTCAACGTTCTTGTACATTGGTGTGTGTGAGGTGGTGGGGGCACCTTCATTCCCTTCCACTCCATCAGTAGGAGAGGACAGAGACTGACAAGTCCCCTTGTCCTTCAAAAAGTCAGGGGGCGAGAAACTTGGAGCAGCTCAACTAACCATACCTTCTGGTGGTAGGCAATGTGGTTGTCAGCAAATACTGACATGACCTTTCCAAGCTCCTTGTTCTTAGCTTCCTTCCACTTCTCAATGTCCACTCGAAGCTGCTCGTTGGCGATGGAGAGGTCATCCAGTGTTCTCTCTGCCTCCACACCCGCCTACAAGTAGACACACACACGGAAAGAATAGGGTATCATTTTTGGATCTGTGAAAACCATCATGGGAAAGATTGTTTTACCTTTTGTAAATCGTCTGCTAATTTTGGCACTTTCTGTAACTTCCTAGCATTGGCAGCCTGCATAGTATAGTCACATGACCTGATATTTATGAATGAATGTTCCTCACCTCATCATGAACCTTCTTCTTCTTCTCTCTTTCCTCCCCTGCCTTCTCCTTGTCCAGCTGCAAACCATCTCTCCTTCGCACAGCAGACTGCAAGCACAAGGTCATGTGACCATTGGATTGGTAATTATCACACACGTACCACTCCAGAGGCACAGTACAGCTGGTACTCTTTAGAAGCAGCAATCAGGGAGAGGGCATTTTTCTCATTCTGGAACCAATAAAATTACTTTATCGTACAATTTCTTGTAAGTGATACTAATATAATATAGTATGAAAAAGGTATGCTTAATCAAAGGTACGTACTTTCAATAGAAACATTTCTTAGATCTTTCTACTAACCAGAGTCTTCGAGGTACTGTCACATGTGTCCACGCAAGATCCCATCCTCTGAATGTAGTGGACCAACTGGGGTTCGTTGAGGGACCACTGGACAAGGGAGGCTGAGAATTCCTCCAGGTCGGAGCACAGTTCTTCACGCTCTGTGTGAATGTGAGATGCCACTCTTTCTACAGCACCCAATTTATCCTCCAATTCTGCAAGAAGATACAGGGGGCATTCCCTGAGGATTTACTTACTGGTAATCAATGAACCTCTCAGGGTTTCCCCCCAAAATGAGGTAAAGGTGGCCCTCCCTTTCATGTGGTTAAAAGGAATGCATGGTGCAATCAGGTTTTAAGTACTGTGGTCATGTTTTAATTAAAGAGCACCACTACTTCAAACTCGAATATGATGCCCTAAAAATCACCTTTGAAATACTTTGCCTCCTTAACAAACTCTGGGTCAGGGTTCTTCAGAACTTGTGAAGGAAGGAGAAGTTACCACAGAATTGGTGGTCCAGGAGCAGATACTGTTTCAAGTGATTCTTGTGTCTCCTTAGCATGAGATCCATGACTAATGCTAGAAGAAGCACCTACCATTAAAATAACACAATCACCAACAGCTAAACAGATTTCATAGATCATTACTTTGGAGTCTAATACAGTAGAACCTCCGAATAATAGACACACTTGGGACACAGCCTTTTGTCCTTTGTAGAGAGATTGGAGGTTATTGTGTATAGAGTGTATAAAGGTACTCCTTTGCTGAGAGGTTTGTCCTCTTTCGGAGAGTCCTTATCAGAGGTTCCACTGTATTAAAAGACACTGCATAGCTATGACACTACCTCTTGTCTTCTATTCAATAACCTTTCTTCTGTTCAGCAGCTTCTCTCTAGTGTCCTGCACACTCTCATACTCTGGTGCATAGCAAACGTGCAGGTTCTTGCCAAAGAAAGAACGGTTGTCCAACTTCTTCTTAGCTATCCTGGCTGCATCAATGTCTGCAAACTTGATCCAGTAGACGTCATCGTACTCTTCAGAAGGGTACTCATCTAACAGTCGATACCTGCAGCAGCAGTGAGATCAATGTCTCTGCATGCAGAATGGTAAATTTCGAGAACACTCCTACCAACCACATAGGCCTAGTAGAGATTTTAAGACATTCTTGATGCTTACTCTTCAATATCACCATACAATGCAAACTGCTGTAGGAGTTCTTGTGTGACTCCCAGAGCATGGACGTTCTGCACGAGCAGATACTTGCTCTCCTTGTTAATGGTATAAACCTGTAAATAAGTAGTATTCAATACTGAGTCTGAGCATAGGCATAGGAAGCAATTTCACTTTGGGGGGCTAGATTTTGAACTTTGTAGTGGACTGCATGGCTGTTAGGCCATGGCGAGGGGGAGGGTGCGGGAGTGTCACGTGAAAAATGGTCCGGCGGACCATTTCTCGCAATAAAAGCAGTCCGCCCGGACAAAAACTTGCGATGAAATAGGTCCCCCTGTGCGAAGTTTGGTCCGGCCCACGTTAGAAGTCCATGTAGTCTACCGTACATGTATCTATATACTGGAAGCGGTGCACTGGTGGCTAGCCCTTCCCCTAGCTCCTACCCCTAGCCCTAGCCCTACCCCTAGCCCTAGCCCTAGCCAAGCCCTTTGGCCATACAACCATAGCCTTGGAGTTACAAAATGCACACCAGTAACTCCATACACCTAGGTGTGGTCACAATACCGTGTGAAAACAACCTCCGTACCCCTAGGTGTGGTCACATGACCACTATAGCCCTAGCCTTGGAGTTACAAAATCCACACCACCAGTAGCTACCATTGACGGACCACTTTTATCAGTGAAGGACCATTTTTATCGATAAAAATAGTCCGACTGGACTGAAAATAATAGTCCGGGTGGACCAATTTTGGCCGGACCAAAATTTTTGTGACAGGAGTCCTGCGTGGAGTGCGAAGCAAAATTTTAACTACTTCTTCGAGGCTAGATTTTTGATTTGCACCATCATATTTCCAAAGTATTATCTTCAGCCCCCCTGGTTCCTACGCTGTGGATTATATTGCATTGAAAGGATTTCTATAGGAATTTCTAGTGGTAAGTAGTCTACCTTGACGGCTCTCTCCCACCTTGCTTCGCGATAGGCTGGTCTGTTCATAGTCTGGCGTCGCCAGCCCAGCTTTTCTTCTTCTTTTTTTTGGGACGGGGAAGAAAAGTGGTCTGGGAGCTCTAGCATAAACTACTTGTGACGCCCGCGCGCCCTCTCAAAAATAATTTAAATTGCAATATACATGCGTGTTGAATAATTTTCCGAAGCCAGTAGGTAGAATTGCGAACACATCGCCCTTGAAAATCGCTGATACAACTTTCAGCCGTTCAGGCTTCAGGCCAGGTATTCCTAGCTCTTTAAACACAGTTCTTGGTTACTCTTCATAGCTCTAGCTCTGCCAACCTGGAATAAATAGTGGGTGTGTCTCGCCAACATTAATACTACTTCACGTGACTGAATAAAGCAATCTGATTGGGACGCAGCTATAGCTGCGCGCGCGGGCGACACAAGTAGTTGATGCTAGAGCCACCAGACCACTTTTCTTCCCCGTCCCAAAAAAAAAAGAAGAAAACCTGGGCTGGCGACGCCAGACTAATAAAAGCATGAGTTCCTTAGACGACGTTCTGACAAGATATAGATTAACCATAGATCAGCTAGATATTCCCTGTTCTAAGGATGCTTGCCAATCCATAGCCAAGAAACTGAGTCAGTGGGAATCGCTAGCATCTTACATCGGATTGTCCGACGATGAAGACTGCACTCCCATCAAGAAAAATTACAGAGACGATTTTGAGTTGCAGCGTGTGAAATGCTTGACCAAGTGGAGAAAGAAGCTGGGAAATAAAGCCACTTATCTCTTATTGGCTGAGGGTTTGGAGAAGGTCGATCGTTTGGACTTAGTAGGAGAGCTCTGTGAGCTCTTTTGTAAGGAACAGCAGAAAGACACACCTACTCGGGGTACTGAAATAGTGCTAACACACAAATCTAAAGGTAATTAACATACTTAGGCCTATATGTATTAGCTACATAAAGAATTTTGCAGCTTGCCTAGATGAAACGATTGAATCATTTGAGAAACGATTCAAAAGTCTTGTTAAAACAACTCTAAAGGAAATTCAGAGAGGAAGAAATGTTTCCGAATTAGAAGATGATTTAAAGGTGGATCTCACCCTTCTTCCTGAAAATATTAAATACAATCATTTGACTTACATTGAAGAGTGTGTACCAAAAATAATGACTGCTCCAGATTTACCAAAAATTATTATGCATCTTGATTTATACTGGGACTATTTTCATTATGCTCTCCTTGAAGTGATTATAAATAACCATGGCAGTGATGGGCTTAAGCAACAAATGAAGTCTTATGTGTCTGAAATGAAGCGATTTTGTCGAGAGACTACAGTGGCCGACTTCATCCCACACTGCAGAAACAAGCGATGGCTTCAAACCTATTCCAAGGAATTTGTGGAACTAAAAATAAAGCTTAATATTGACAAGCAAAGATCAATGGATTATACACTCATAGAATTAGAAGAGTTGAAATATCGTCTTTATACTATGAGCTGTCCACTACCGACTTATGCACTGATCCTTTATGGTCTAAAGGAAGGCTGTCTTGAGGTGACATGGCTAGTAGCTGCTGAGAAGGAGAAATACATAAAGAAAATGCTACCAACCGATCAGCTGGAAGGAATCATGTCTATCTCATTGAGAGGTGAACAGATTTGTAGTGACAAAGTGAGTTAGTGTAATACAATTAACCTGCATGCCTGTTTTATAGCAGTGATTTTTTATACATGAAGTTGAAGGAGAGAGATATTCAGAAGTTGCAGGCAGAAATTGTCACTAAGGATCATCAGATTCAGCGATTACAAACTGAAGTAGGAGATCGTGATGGGCAACTCAGACTAATGCAAAGGGAGACAGAAGCTAAGGATGAACAACTTCAACAACGGTGGAGGAAGTCAGAGGTAAAGTGTGTAATACAGCATTAATTATAGCATTGATAACTACTGGTATATTTATTACATGAAGTTGAAGGAGAGATATATTCAGGCAGAAATTATCACTAAGGATGATCAGATTCAGCAACTACAAATTGAAGTAGGAGATCAACTCAGACAAATGCTATGGGAGACAGACATTAAGGACGAACAGCTTCAACACTGGCAGAGAAAGTTAGAGGTAAAGGGTGTAATACAGCATTGCTTATAGCATTTATACATGAAGTTGGTAAAGGGTGTAATACAGCATTGTTTATAGCATGCATTGATAACATTTTATACATGAAGTTGAAGGAGAGAGATATTCAGCAGTTGCAGGCAGAAATTGTCACTAAGGATCATCAGATTCAGCAACTACGAACTGAAGTAGGAGATCGTGATAGGCAACTCAGAGAACTGCAGAGAATGATAGCGGCTCAGGATCAACATCTTCAGAGAGTGGCTAAAGATGAAAGACTTCAACAGTTAAAGAGGGAGAAAAAGGTAGAGTAATTAACCGGTAATGGTGATCACATTCAATGTCTGGCTTTTATCATTCACATTTGTTTTCATTAGGAACCCCTTACATTGAAGTTACCACTTCGGCTGAGATGGAGGCGTGGTCCAGACATGCCATTAGGGAAGGGAGGATATGTACAGTCAGTGAGGGTTAAGGAAAAGGTATACATTGGGGGAGAAGATGACACTTGGCATACCCACGAGAATGATTACATAGTCATGGAATACGACACTCTCTCAGAGAAATGGGCCACGTTACCTCCATATAGAGCACACCATTTCGGGATGACAAATATAAATAACCAACTTGTTTTAGTGGGTGGATACGAAAAACACAGTTCAATAAAATTACTGGGTGCATGGAGAGCTGAAAGCAAGGAATGGACACACCCCTATCCTGAAATGCCCACAGCACATTCACGCTGCTCTGCAGTTACATATAACCAATGGTTGGTGGTGGCTGGAGGGAAGTTGGATCATCTTTCATCAGTTGAGATCATGGACACTATCAATAAGCAATGGTACACTGGACCTCCAACTCCAACAGAATGGATTAGCATGAAGACAGCTACAGTGGGTGACATGTGTTACTTCATGGGTGGGTATACAACATTTGGTGATAATAAAGTGTACAGTGTGTCTCTCTCGGCTCTCACATCTCAACTGCTCAATCCAAAGAGTGCTACAAAGGGGAAAGGTCAGATCTGGAAGGAGGTGTCTGGACTGCAGGTTTCCAGGGCCACTCCACTCTCCATCAATGGCTCTCTACTTGCATTGGGTGGATGGAAGAATCATGAACTAGTGACTGAAATTCACCTCTACCAACCTGAGACTGGGGAGTGGGTGAAAGTTGGAGATTTGCTACCTCAGCATTATCAGTGCACCAGTGTGATGATCTCAGACAGAGAGATATTAGTGGCTGGTTGGCATAATGTAACAGCAACAGGACTTAAGAGAACTGACATTGCAGTAATAGAGTAACTATCTTTTTGTATGGTTTTTAAAAAAATATTTTGTTAGCTGAAAATAATTCACACAATAAAAATGGACACAAATTATATTCTTTTATTTAAGTGAAGAGGTCAGGTGATTCTGATCTTTCTAAGTCAACGTTCTTGTACATTGGTGTGTGTGAGGTGGTGGGGGCACCTTCATTCCCTTCCACTCCATCAGTAGGGGAGGACAGAGACTGACAAGTCCCCTCGTCCTTCAAAAAGTCAGGGGGCGAGAACAAGGAGCTGGGGGCCCTCAATAATCCTAGAACCCCCTCCCACTCTTTATAGCACTGGGAAAAACAAAGTGTTTCACACACAAACTTGGAGTAGCTCAACTAACCATACCTTCTGGTGGTAGGCAATGTGGTTGTCAGCAAATACTGACATGACCTTTCCAAGCTCCTTGTTCTTAGTTTCCTTCCACTTCTCAATGTCCACTCGAAGCTGCTCGTTGGCGATGGAGAGGTCATCCAGTGTTCTCTCTGCCTCCACACCCGCCTACAAGTAGACATACAAAGGATAGGGTATCATTTAGGGATCTGTGAAATGGGAAAGATTGTTTTACCTTTTGTAAATCATCTGCTAATTTTGGCAGTTTCTGTAACTTCCTAGCATTGGCAGCCTGCATAGTATAGTCACATGACCTGATATTTATGAATGAATGTTCCTCACCTCATCATGAACCTTCTTCTTCTTCTCTCTTTCCTCCCCTGCCTTCTCCTTGTCCAGCTGCAAACCATCTCTCCTTCGCACAGCAGACTGCAAGCACAAGGTCATGTGACCATTGGATTGGTAATTATCACACACGTACCACTCCAGAGGCACAGCACAGCTGGTACTCTTTAGAAGCAGCAATCAGAGAAAGGGCATCCTTCTCATTCTGGAACCAAAAATAAATGACACCTCTATCGTATGATTTCTTGATGTTGTGTGATAAATTTATCTCTTTGATACTATTATAACTAGTACAAGTCATAACTAATATATAGTATGAAAGAGGTATGCTTAATCAAAGGTACGTACTTTAAAAAACATTTCTTAGATCTTTTAACCAGAGTCTTTGAGGCACTGTCACGTGTCCACGCAAGATCCCATCCTCCGAATGCAGTGGACCAACTGGGGGACCACTGGACGAGGGAAGCTGAGAATTCCTCCAGGTTGGAGATTTACTTACTGGTAATCAATGAACCTCTCAGGGGTTTCCCCCAAAATGAGGCCCTCCCTTTCAGGTTTAGTACTGTGGTCAGGTTTGTTCTTCTCAGTCTTTTCCTTGCCACTGGGGTAATAGCTACGCTGAGATGGCCCTGGGGGAGGATGAGTGATATGGTTGCTTACAAGTGTAGGAGTTCTTGTGTGACCCAAAGCTCACCTTCTCTTTTTGCACTGGTGAACTCAGTGATCCTTACCAGACGTCGTGGCACGCCCTTTTCAGCTTTTGATGGCATTCTTGAGGAGACGTGGTGTGGCTGATGCCTTCAGAAACAACCGCCATCTACAGCAGTTTATGCTGACTGATGTCACTCCAACTGGCAAGGTTCTGGGAACAGGCTCTTTTGGTTCAGTGGAAGAGGTCAGTGCTCCATTGCCCTAGCCCTAGCCCTAGCCCTAGCCCTAGGGGGACTTTCCTGTCATAGACTGCTGTTCTTCCACAGGTGAAGTACCAGCATCTAGTGTGTGCTGGTAAGAAGCTCCATGAAGCTCTCATAGAAGCTGGCAATGAAGGAGTAGCCGATGTCGTCAGAAAGTACGAGCAGGAGTGCCAGTTGATGTCCAGCCTCCGTCACCCCAACATCACCCAGTTCCTTGGTCTGTGCTTCCTCCCAGGGACTCAACTGCCTCTATTGGTGATGGAACGACTGGAGACAAGTCTGGACGACCTGCTGGAACACATGCCAGGCCTCCCTCTCTCCCTAAAATGCTCTGTCCTGGAGGATGTGGCCAGTGGACTGGTCTACCTCCACAAGAGGACACCTCCAGTCATCCACAGGGACCTGACTTCTAGAAATGTCCTCCTCACCTCCTCTCTGGTGGCCAAGATCACAGACATGGGAAACTCCCGCATTGTCAACACGAGGCCTGGTCAGATGGCTAGGACATTGACACAGTTGCCAGGGACACTGGTGTACATGCCTCCAGAGGCCATGAGTGCCACTCACCGCTATGGACCATCCCTGGACATCTTCTCCTTTGGCCACCTTGCCCTCTACACTGTAACACAGGTTAGTGGCCACACTCAATATTAACATTCATTCATCATTCCTATCATTAGATATTCCCTGGCAACCTTCTTGAGAGCACTTTCCTCAATCTTGACAACCCTCAAGATATCCAAGCTAGAACTGAACTAGAACGTCGAGAAGAATACATTGAATTACTAGAGCATGAGATTGGTGTGAAGTACCCTGTCCTAGTCCAGCTGATCAAGCAGTGTCTGCACAATGCTCCAGCTGAAAGACCAGCCACTGAAGAGGTGCTGGAGAGACTCCATAGGATGAGGGTGGAGGTAGAAGGAGGGTATGGTAGCAATCTGGTCAAACTGGATATTCACAAAGTACTTCTCTTGAAGGAAATGAAGATGAAGGACAGAAGAATAGAGGAACTGACTCAACATCAGGTGTGTACAAGAGGACTGACTAAACTTCTTAAAAATAATTATCTGTTTGTGTCTACAGGAAGAACTTGGAAGAGATGTCGAAGTAAGTAACTAGATGCTGTTTTATAGCAGTGAGTGAGTAACAGTTAATTTTTGTGCATAAAAGTTGAAGGAGAGAGATATTCAGCAGTTGCAGGCAGAAATTGTCACTAAGGATGATCAGATTCAGCAACTACAGACTGAAGTAGGAGCTCGTGATAGGCAACTCAGACAGATGCAGAGGGAGACAGAGGCTAAGGACGAACAGCTCCATCAATTGCAGAGGGAGGCAAGGGTTAAGGACGAACAGCTCCATCAACTGCAGAGGGAGACAAGGGTTAAGGACGAACAGCTCCATCAACTGCAGAGGGAGGCAGGGACTAAGGACGAACAGCTTCATCAACTGCAGAGGGAGACAGGGGTTAAGGATGAACAGCTCCATCAACTGCAGAGGGAGGCAGGGACTAAGGATGAACAGCTCCATCAACTGCAGAGGGAGACAGGGGTTAAGGATGAACAGCTCCATCAACTGCAGAGGGAGACAGGGGTTAAGGATGAACAACTTCAACAATTACAGAGGGAGAAAGAGGTAATCGTGAGCAATGGACACAACTTGAAAATTGGTTGGAAATTAACTACAACACTATTTCCATTTGACATGATGCAAACATTAAGAGCAGTACTAATTAGCTTCTTCTTTTTTTTTTTAAGGAATGGGAGCATAGGCTCCAGAATGCATTGCAGAGTAAAGAAGCTGAGATCTGCAGACTGACAGAAGTACTGAGGGCCACCCAAGAACTGCAACTAGAGGGAGCAAAGAAGGTAAGAGGGTGATGGTGGTCACATTCAATGTCCCATTCAAACTTGCTTCCATCAGGAACCCCTTACATTGAAGTTACCGCTCCATCTGAGATGGAAGCGTGGTCCAAACATGCCATTAGGGAAGGGAGAATACGTACAGTCAGTGATGGTCCAGCAAAAGGTTTATGTTGGGGGAGAACACACCACCTCGTATGCTGCCCACCATGATGATTACATAGTCATGGAGTATGACACTCTCTCAGGGAAATGGGACACGTTACCTCCATATAGAGCACGTTATTTTGGGATGGCAAAGATCAACAACCAACTTGTTTTAGTGGGTGGACAGCGCAGCAGTAGTATAAAATTACTGGGTGCATGGAGAGCTGAAAGCAAGGAATGGACACACCCCTATCCTGAAATGCCCACAGCACGTTCACGCTGCTCTACAATTACATATAACAAATGGTTGGTGGTGGCTGGAGGGAAGTCGGAACAAGAAAATTATCTCTCATCAGTTGAGATCATGGACACTATCAATAAGCAATGGTACATTGGACCTCCAACTCCAACAGCATGGACTAGCATGAAGACAGCTACAGTAGGTGACACGTGTTACTTTATGGGTGGGTATACAAGCGAAAAGGGGGAATTTTTTGGTATTATTACTGATAAAGTGTACAGTGTGTCCCTCTCAACTCTCACATCTCAACTGCTCAATCCAAAGAGTGCTACAAAGGGGAAAGGTCAGATCTGGAAGGAGGTGTCTGAACTGCAGGTTTTCCTGTCCACTCCACTCTCCATCAATGGCTCTCTACTTGCATTGGGTGGATGGAAGGATCATGAAGTAATAACTGCAATTCACCTCCACCAACCTGAGACTAGGGAGTGGGTGAAAGTTGGAGACTTGCCACCTCAGCATTATCAGTGCACCAGTGTGATGATCTCAGACAGAGAGATATTAGTGGCTGGAGGTTGCCAAAATGTAACAGAAACAGGACTTAAGAGAACTGACATTGCAGTAATAGAGTAATTATCTTTTTGTATGGTTTTTAAAAAATATTTTGTTAGCTGAAAATAATTCACACAATAAAAATGGACACAAATTATATTCTTTTATTTAAGTGAAGAGGTCAGGTGATTCTGATCTTTCTAAGTCAACGTTCTTGTACATTGGTGTGTGTGAGGTGGTGGGGGCACCTTCATTCCCTTCCACTCCATCAGTAGGGGAGGACAGAGACTGACAAGTCCCCTCGTCCTTCAAAAAGTCAGGGGGCGAGAACAAGGAGCTGGGGGCCCTCAATAATCCCAGAACCCCCTCCCACTCATCACAGCACTGGGAAAAACAAAGTGTTTCACACACAAACTTGGAGCAGCTCAACTAAACATACCTTCTGGTGGTAGGCAATGTGGTTGTCAGCAAATACTGACATGACCTTTCCAAGCTCCTTGTTCTTAGCTTCCTTCCACTTCTCAATGTCCACTCGAAGCTGCTCGTTGGCGATGGAGAGGTCATCCAGTGTTCTCTCTGCCTCCACACCCGCCTACAAGTAGACATACAAAGGATAGGGTATCATTTAGGGATCTGTGAAATGGGAAAGATTGTTTTACCTTTTGTAAATCATCTGCTAATTTTGGCAGTTTCTGTAACTTCCTAGCATTGGCAGCCTGCATAGTATAGTCACATGACCTGATATTTATGAATGAATGTTCCTCACCTCATCATGAACCTTCTTCTTCTTCTCTCTTTCCTCCCCTGCCTTCTCCTTGTCCAGCTGCAAACCATCTCTCCTTCACACAGCAGACTGCAAGCACAAGGTCATATGACCACTGGATTGGTAATTTTTACACACGTACCACTCCAGAGGCACAGTACAGCTGGTACTCTTTAGAAGCAGCAATCAGAGAGAGGGCATTCTTCTCATTCTGGAACCAAAAAAAAATAAATGACACCTCTATCGTATGATTTCTTGATGTTGTGTGAGAAATTTATATATTTGATACTATTATAGTACAAGTCATTTGAATAATTAATATATAGTATGAAAAAGGTATGCTTAATCAAAGGTACGTACTTTCAAAAAAACATTTCTTAGATCTTTCTACTAACCAGAGTCTTTGAGGCACTGTCACATGTGTCCACGCAAGATCCCATCCTCCGAATGTAGTGGACCAACTGGGGTTCGTTGATGGACCACTGGACGAGGGAGGCCGAGAATTCCTCCAGGTCAGAGCACAGTTCTTCACGCTCTGTGTGAATGCGAGATGCCACCCTTTCTACAGCACCCAATTTATCCTCCAATTCTGCAAGAAGATACAGGGGGCATTCCCTGAGGATTTACTTACTGGTAATCGATACATTTTACAGGGTTTTCCCCCCAAAATGAGGTAAAGGTGGCCCTCCCTTTCATGTGGTTAAAAGGAATGCATGGTGCAATCAGGTTTTAAGTACTGTGGTCATGTTCTAATTAAAGAGCACCACTACTTCAAACTCGAATATGATGCCCTAAAAATCACCTTCGAAATACTTTGCCTCCTTAACAAACTCTGGGTCAGGGTTCTTCAGAACTTGTGAAGGAAGGAGAAGTTACCACAGAATTGGTGGTCCAGGAGCAGATACTGTTTCAAGTGATTCTTGTGTCTCCTGAGCATGAGATCCATGACTAATGCTAGAAGAAGCACCTACCATTAAAATAACACAATCACCAACAGCTAAACAGATTTCATAGATCATTACTTTGGAGTCTAATACAGTAGAACCTCCGAATAATAGACACTTGGGACACAGCCTTTTGTCCTTTGTAGAGAGATTGGAGGTTATTGTGTATAGAGTGTATAAAGGTACTCCTTTGCTGAGAGGTTTGTCCTCTTTCGGAGAGTCCTTATCAGAGGTTCCACTGTATTGAAAGACACTGCATAGCTATGACACTACCTCTTGTCTTCTATTCAATAACCTTTCTTCTGTTCAGCAGCTTCTCTCTAGTGTCCTGCACACTCTCATACTCCGGTGCATAGTAAACGTACAGGTTCTTGCCAAAGAAAGAACGGTTGTCCAACTTCTTCTTAGCTATCCTGGCTGCATCGATGTCTGCAAACTTGATCCAGTAGACATCAGTGTACTCTTCAGAAGGGTACTCATCTAACAGTCGATACCTGCAGCAGCAGTGAGATCAATGTCTCTGCATGCAGAATGGTAAATTTCGAGAACACTCCTACCAACCACATAGGCCTAGTAGAGATTTTAAGACATTCTTGATGCTTACTCTTCAATATCACCATACAATGCAAACTGCTGTAGGAGTTCTTGTGTGACTCCCAGAGCATGGACGTTCTGCACGAGCAGATACTTGCTCTCCTTATTAATGGTATAAACCTGTATTAGTAGTATTCAATACTGAGTCTGAGGTGGATTATACTGCATTGAAAGGATTTCTATAGGAATTGCTAGTGGTAAGTAGTCTACCTTGACGGCTCTCTCCCACCTTGCTTCGCGATAGGCTGGTCTGTTAACTGCTACCTTCGCCTTCTTGTATGCTCGAGTGCCATTATAAAGGTCAAAGTCTAAATCCACGATCCTTACCAGGCGAAACCAGCCCCACCCCTTTTGCATGCACTTATTAAGTGACACGCCCCTTGCTAGGTTTTGAACATGGCATTCTTGAGAAGACGTGGTGTGGCTGAAGCCTTCAGAAACAACCGCCATCTACAGCAGTTTATGTTGACTGCTGTGACTCCAACTGGCAAGGTTCTGGGAACAGGCTCTTTTGGTTCAGTGGAAGAGGTCAGTGTTCCATCCCTGTCATAGACTGGTAATCAACTGCTGTTCTTCCACACACAGGTGAAGTACCAGCATCTAGTGTGTGCTGGTAAGAAGCTCCATGAAGCTCTCATAGAAGCTGGCAATGAAGGAGTGGCTGATGTCGTCAGAAAGTACGAGCAGGAGTGCCAGTTGATGTCCAGCCTCCGTCACCCCAACATCACCCAGTTCCTTGGCCTGTGCTTCCTCCCAGGGACTCAGTTGCCTCTACTGGTGATGGAACGACTGGAGACAAGTCTGGACGACCTGCTGGAACACATGCCTGGCCTCCCTCTCTCCCTAAAGCGCTCTGTCATGGAGGATGTGGCCAGTGGACTGGTCTACCTCCACAAGAGGACACCTCCAGTCATCCACAGGGACTTAACTTCCAAGAATGTCCTTCTCACCTCCTCTCTGGTGGCCAAGATTACTGACATGGGAAACTCCCGAATCGTTAGCATGAGACCTGGTCAGATGGCTAGGACACTCTCACAATTGCCAGGGACGCTAGTGTACATGCCTCCAGAAGCTCTGGATGAAACTCACCGCTATGGACCATCCCTGGACATCTTCTCCTTAGGCCACCTTGCCCTCTACACTATAACACAGGTCTGTAGCTACCAACATCTTCTAATGCGAAGTTTAAATTTTATCCACTCCTATAGAAATTCCCAGGCAGCCTTCTCTCCAGCACCTACTATAATCCTGACAATCCTCGAGAAATCCGAGCAAGAACTGAAGTAGAACGTCGTGGGGAGTACATTGCTATACTGGAGACACAGATAGGCTGGCTCCATCCTGATCTAGTTAACCTCATCAAACAATGTCTGCATAATGTCCCAGAAGAAAGACCAGTCATTGAAGAGGTGCTGGAGAGACTCCATAGGATAAGGGTGGAGGTAGAAGGAGGGTATGGTAGCAGTCTGGTCAAACTGGATATTCATAAAGTGCTTCTCTTGAAGGAAATGAAGATGAAGGAAAGAAGAATAGAGGAACTAACTCAACATCAGGTGTGTACAAGAGGACCAACTAAACTTTTTAAAAATAATTATCTGTTTGTGTCTATAGGAAGAACTTGGAAGAGATGTCGAAGTAAGTAATTAGATGCCTGTTTTATAGCAGTGAATGAGTAACATTAATTTTTGTACATAAAAGTTGAAGGAGAGAGATATTCAGCAGTTGCAGGCAGAAATTGTCACTAAGGATGATCAGATTCAAGAGCTACAAACTGAAGCAGGAGATCGTGATAGGCAACTCAGACAGATACAGAGGGAGACAGAGGCTAAGGACGAACGACTTCAACAACTGCAGAGAGAGATAGGGGCTAAAGATGAACAACTGCAGAGAGAGATAGGGGCTAGAGATGAACAACTTCAACAGTTACAGAGGGAGAAAGAGGTAGAGTACATGTAATCACTAACAAGTAGAATGCACCCCCTCCTATAATCCTGTTATCGGTCTCATAATATGTATACATTTAGGAATCAGAACATAGGTTCCAGGATGTGTTGCGGAGTAAAGAAGCTGAGATCAGCAGACTGACAGAAGCACTGAGGGCCAACCAAGGACTGCAGTTGGACGGAGCAAAGAAGGTAGCCAAGAGTGTTATAGTGGTCACATTCAATGTCTGGCTTTTATCATTCACACTAGGAACCCCTTACATTGAAGTTACCACTCCAGCTAAGATGGAGGCGTGGTCCAGACATGCCATTAGGGAAGGGCGGATATGTACAGTCAGTGATGGTCCAGCAAAAGGTGTACGTTGGGGGAGGAAACACCACCTCGACAACCAATGTGAATGATTACATAGTTATGGAATACGACACTCTCTCAAGGAAATGGGCCACGTTACCTCCATATAGAGCACGTTTTTTTGGGATGGCAAAGATCAACAACCAACTTATTTTAGTGGGTGGACATGAAATAAAGAGAATAAAATCATTGGGTGCATGGAGAGCTGAAAGCAAGAAATGGACACACCCCTATCCTGAAATGCCTACAGCACGTTCACGCTGCTCTGCAGTTACATATAACGAATGGTTGGTGGTGGCTGGAGGCCTTATTGATGGCATGTCTGAACAAAAATATTGTCTCTCAACAGTTGAGATCATGGACACTATCAATAAGCAATGGTACACTGGACCTCCAACTCCAGTATCGTGGTATAGCATGAAGACAGCTACAGTAGGTGACACATGTTACTTCATGGGTGAATATGGTCTTAGTGATAAGGTGTACAGTGTGTCCCTCTCAACTCTCACATTTCAACTGCTCAATCCAAAGAGTGCTACAAAGGGGAAAGGTCAGATCTGGAAGGAGGTATCTGGACTGCAGGTTTGCAAGTCCACTCCACTCTCCATCAATGGCTCTCTACTTGCATTGGGTGGATGGAAGGATCATGCAGTGACTGCGATTCACCTCTACCAACCTGAGACTGGGGAGTGGGTGAAAGTTGGAGACTTGCCACCTCAGCATTATCAGTGCACCAGTGTGATGATCTCAGACAGAGAGATATTAGTGGCTGGAGGTTGCCAAAATGTAACAGAAACAGGACTTAAGAGAACTGACATTGCAGTAATAGAGTAATTATCTTTTTGTATGGTTTTTAAAAAATATTTTGTTAGCTGAAAATAATTCACACAATAAAAATGGACACAAATTATATTCTTTTATTTAAGTGAAGAGGTCAGGTGATTCTGATCTTTCTAAGTCAACGTTCTTGTACATTGGTGTGTGTGAGGTGGTGGGGGCACCTTCATTCCCTTCCACTCCATCAGTAGGGGAGGACAGAGACTGACAAGTCCCCTCGTCCTTCAAAAAGTCAGGGGGCGAGAACAAGGAGCTGGGGGCCCTCAATAATCCCAGAATCCCCTCCCACTCTTTATAGCACTGGGAAAAACAAAGTGTTTCACACACAAACTTGGAGCAGCTCAACTAACCATACCTTCTGGTGGTAGGCAATGTGGTTGTCAGCAAATACTGACATGACCTTTCCAAGCTCCTTGTTCTTAGCTTCCTTCCACTTCTCAATGTCCACTCGAAGCTGCTCGTTGGCGATGGAGAGGTCATCCAGTGTTCTCTCTGCTTCCACACCCGCCTACAAGTAGACACACACACGGAAAGAATAGGGTATCATTTTTGGATCTGTGAAAACCATCATGGGTTACCTTTTGTAAATCGTCTGCTAATTTTGGCAGTTTCTGTAACTTCCTAGCATTGGCAGCCTGCATAGTATAGTCACATGACCTGATATTTATGAATGAATGTTCCTCACCTCATCATGAACCTTCTTCTTCTTCTCTCTTTCCTCCCCTGCCTTCTCCTTGTCCAGCTGCAAACCATCTCTCCTTCACACAGCAGACTGCAAGCACAAGGTCATATGACCACTGGATTGGTAATTTTTACACACGTACCACTCCAGAGGCACAGTACAGCTGGTACTCTTTAGAAGCAGCAATCAGAGAGAGGGCATTCTTCTCATTCTGGAACCAAAAAAAAATAAATGACACCTCTATCGTATGATTTCTTGATGTTGTGTGAGAAATTTATATATTTGATACTATTATAGTACAAGTCATTTGAATAATTAATATATAGTATGAAAGAGGTATGCTTGATCAAAGGTATGTACTTTCAATAGAAACATTTCTTAGATCTTTCTACTAACCAGAGTCTTTGAGGCACTGTCACATGTGTCCACGCAAGATCCCATCCTCCGAATGTAGTGGACCAACTGGGGTTCGTTGATGGACCACTGGACGAGGGAGGCCGAGAATTCCTCCAGGTCAGAGCACAGTTCTTCACGCTCTGTGTGAATGCGAGATGCCACCCTTTCTACAGCACCCAATTTATCCTCCAATTCTGCAAGAAGATACAGGGGGCATTCCCTGAGGATTTACTTACTGGTAATCGATACATTTTACAGGGTTTTCCCCCCAAAATGAGGTAAAGGTGGCCCTCCATTTCATGTGGTTAAAAGGAATGCATGGTGCAATCAGGTTTTAAGTACTGTGGTCATGTTCTAATTAAAGAGCACCACTACTTCAAACTCGAATATGATGCCCTAAAAATCACCTTCGAAATACTTTGCCTCCTTAACAAACTCTGGGTCAGGGTTCTTCAGAACTTGTGAAGGAAGGAGAAGTTACCACAGAATTGGTGGTCCAGGAGCAGATACTGTTTCAAGTGATTCTTGTGTCTCCTGAGCATGAGATCCATGACTAATGCTAGAAGAAGCACCTACCATTAAAATAACACAATCACCAACAGCTAAACAGATTTGATAGATCATTACTTTGGAGTCTAATACAGTAGAACCTCCGAATAATAGACACTTGGGACACAGCCTTTTGTCCTTTGTAGAGAGATTGGAGGTTATTGTGTATAGAGTGTATAAAGGTACTCCTTTGCTGAGAGGTTTGTCCTCTTTCGGAGAGTCCTTATCAGAGGTTCCACTGTATTGAAAGACACTGCATAGCTATGACACTACCTCTTGTCTTCTATTCAATAACCTTTCTTCTGTTCAGCAGCTTCTCTCTAGTGTCCTGCACACTCTCATACTCCGGTGCATAGCAAACGTACAGGTTCTTGCCAAAGAAAGAACGGTTGTCCAACTTCTTCTTGGCTATCCTGGCTGCATCGATGTCTGCAAACTTGATCCAGTAAACGTCAGTGTACTCTTCAGAAGGGTACTCATCTAACAGTCGATACCTGCAGCAGCAGTGAGATCAATGTCTCTGCATGCAGAATGGTAAATTTCGAGAACACTCCTACCAACCACATAGGCCTAGTAGAGATTTTAAGACATTCTTGATGCTTACTCTTCAATATCACCATACAATGCAAACTGCTGTAGGAGTTCTTGTGTGACTCCCAGAGCGTGGACGTTCTGCACCAGCAGATACTTGCTCTCCTTATTAATGGTATAAACCTGTATTAGTAGTATTCAATACTGAGTCTGAGGTGGATTATACTGCATTGAAAGGATTTCTATAGGAATTGCTAGTGGTAAGTAGTCTACCTTGACGGCTCTCTCTACCTTCGCCTTCTTGTGATGCTCGAGTGCCATTATAAAGGTCAAAGTCTAAATCCACGATCCTTACCAGGCGAAACCAGCCCCACCCCTTTTGCATGCACTTATTAAGTGACACGCCCCTTGCTATGTTTTGAACATGGCATTCTTGAGAAGACGTGGTGTGGCTGAAGCCTTCAGAAACAACCGCCATCTACAGCAGTTTATGCTGACTGCTGTGACTCCAACTGGCAAGGTTCTGGGAACAGGCTCTTTTGGTTCAGTGGAAGAGGTCAGTGTTCCATCCCTGTCATAGACTGGTAATCAACTGCTGTTCTTCCACACACAGGTGAAGTATCAGCATCTAGTGTGTGCTGGTAAGAAGCTCCATGAAGCTCTCATAGAAGCTGGCAATGAAGGAGTGGCCGATGTCGTCAGAAAGTATGAGCAGGAGTGCCAGTTGATGTCCAGCCTCCGTCACCCCAACATCACCCAGTTCCTTGGTCTGTGCTTCCTTCCAGGGACTCAGTTGCCTCTACTGGTGATGGAACGACTGGAGACAAGTCTGGATGACCTGCTGGAACACATGCCTGGCCTACCTCTCTCCCTAAAATGCTCTGTCTTGGAGGATGTGGCCAGTGGACTGGTCTACCTCCACAAAAGGACACCTCCAGTCATCCACAGGGACTTAACTTCCAAGAATGTCCTTCTCACCTCCTCTCTGGTGGCCAAGATTACTGACATGGGAAACTCCCGAATTGTTAGCATGAGGCCTGGTCAGATGGCTAGGACACTCTCGCAATTGCCAGGGACGCTAGTGTACATGCCTCCAGAAGCTCTGGATGAAACTCACCGCTATGGACCATCCCTGGACATCTTCTCCTTTGGCCACCTTGCCCTCTACACTATAACACAGGTCTGTAGCTACCAACATCTTCTAATACGAAGTTTAGCTAAATTTTTATCCACTTCCATAGAAATTCCCAGGCAGTTTTTTCTCCAGCACCTACTACAATCCTGACAATCCTGGAGAAATCCGAGCAAGGACTGAAGTAGAACGTCGTGGGGAGTATATTGACCTTTTAGAGTATCGTATTGGCAAGGACTACCCTGCCCTAGTTGATCTCATCAAACAATGTCTGCATAACATCCCAGAAGAAAGACCAGCCACTGAAGAGGTGTTGGAGAGACTCCAGAGGATGAGGGTGGAGGTAGAAGGAGGGTATGGTAGCAGTATGGTCAAACTGGATATTCACAAAGTGCTTCTCTTGAAGGAAATGAAGATGAAGGACAGAAGAATAGAGGAACTGACTCAACATCAGGTGTGTACAGGAGGACTAACTAAACTTTTAAAATAATTATCTGTTTGTGTCTACAGGAAGAAACTGGAAGAGATGTCGAAGTAAGTAACTAGATGTCTGTTTTATAGCAATGAGTGAGTAACATTAATTTTTTGTACATAAAAGTTGAAGGAGAGAGATATTCAGCAGTTGCAGGCAGAAATTGTCACTAAGGATGATCAGATTCAAGAGCTACAAACTGAAGCAGGAGATCGTGATAGGCAACTCAGACAGATGCAGAGAGAGACAGAGGCTAAGGATGAACAGCTCCATAAATTGCAGAGGGAGACAGAGGCTAAGGATGAACGACTTCAACAACGGCTAAAGATGAACAACTGCAGAGAGAGATAAGGGCTAGAGATGAACAACTTCAACAGTTACAGAGGGAGAAAGAGGTAGAGTACATGTAATCACTAACAAGTAGAATGCACCCCCTCCTATAATCCTGTTATCGGTCTCATTTACATGTATACATTTTTTTTAGGAATCAGAACATAGGTTCCAGGATGTGTTGCGGAGTAAAGAAGCTGAGATCAGCAGACTGACAGAAGCACTGAGGGCCAACCAAGGACTGCAGTTGGAGGGAGCAAAGAAGGTAGCCAAGAGTGTTATAGTGGTCACATTCAATGTCTGGCTTTTATCATTCACACTAGGAGCCCCTTACATTGAAGTTACCACTCCAGCTAAGATGGAAGCATGGTCCAGACATGCCATTAAGAATGCGAGGACATGTACAGTCAGTGATGGTCCAGCAAAAGGTTTATGTTGGGGGAGGAAACACCACCATATATGCTGCCCACCATGATGATTACATAGTTATGGAATATGACACTCTCTCAGGGAAATGGTCCATGTTACCTCCATATAGAGCATGTGATTTTGGGATGGCAAAGATCAACAACCAACTTGTCTTAGTGGGTGGATATGAACAAGACAGTAAAATAAAATTACTGGGTGCATGGAGAGCTGAAAGCAAGGAATGGACACACCCCTATCCTGAAATGCCCACAGCACGTTCACACTGCTCTGCAGTTACATATAACCAATGGTTGGTGGTGACTGGAGGGAGGTCGGAACAAGAAAATTATCTCTCATCAGTTGAGATCATGGACACTATCAATAAGCAATGGTACACTGGACCTCCAACTCCAACTGCATGGACTAACATGAAGACAGCTACAGTAGGTGACACGTGTTACTTCATGGGTGGGTATACAAGCGAAAAGGGAGAATGTATTGGTACTGTTACTAATAAGGTGTACAGTGTGTCCCTCTCGGCTCTCACATCTCAACTGCTCAATCCAAAGAGTGTTACAAAGGGGAAAGGTCAGATCTGGAAGGAGGTGTCTGAACTGCAGGTTTTCCGGTCCACTCCACTCTCCATCAATGGCTCTCTACTTGCATTGGGTGGATGGAAGGGTCATGCAGTGACTGCGATTCACCTCTACCAACCTGAGACTGGGGAGTGGGTGAAAGTTGGAGATTTGCCACCCCAGCATGATGAGTGCACCAGTGTGATGATCTCAGATAGAGAAATATTAGTGGCTGGAGGTTGGGAAAATGGACAAGGATAAAAGCGAACTGATATAGCAGTATTAGAATAACTAGCTACCCTTTTGTATGGACTTTCATATTTATTTTTATAACAAATAATTCACACAATAAAAATGGACACAAACTTTATTCTTTTATTTAAGTGAAGAGGTCAGGTGAAGTCAACGTTCTTGTACATTGGTGTGTGTGAGGTGGTGGGGGCACCTTCATTCCCTTCCACTCCATCAGTAGGGGAGGACAGAGACTGACAAGTCCCCTCGTCCTTCAAAAAGTCAGGGGGTGAGAATAAGGAGCTGGGGGCCCTCAATAATCCCAGAACCCACTCTTTATAGCACTGGGAAAAACAAAGTGTTTCACAGACAAACTTGAAGCAGCTCAACTAACCATACCTTCTGGTTGTAGGCAATGTGGTTGTCAGCAAATACTGACATGACCTTTCCAAGCTCCTTGTTCTTGGCTTCCTTCCACTTCTCAATGTCCACTCGAAGCTGCTCGTTGGCGATGGAGAGGTCATCCAGTGTTCTCTCTGCCTCCACACCCGCCTACAATACAAAGGATAGGGTATCATTTAGGGATCTGTGAAATGGGAAAGATTGTTTTACCTTTTGTAAATCGTCTGCTAATTTTGGCAGTTTCTGTAACTTCCTAGCATTGGCAGCCTGCATAGTATAGTCACATGACCTGATATTTATGAATGAATGTTCCTCACCTCATCATGAACCTTCTTCTTCTTCTCTCTTTCCTCCCCTGCCTTCTCCTTGTCCAGCTGCAAACCATCTCTCCTTCACACAGCAGACTGCAAGCACAAGGTCATATGACCACTGGATTGGTAATTTTTACACACGTACCACTCCAGAGGCACAGTACAGCTGGTACTCTTTAGAAGCAGCAATCAGAGAGAGGGCATTCTTCTCATTCTGGAACCAAAAAAAATGAATGACACCTCTATCGTATGATTTCTTGATGTTGTGTGAGAAATTTATATATTTGATACTATTATAGTACAAGTCATTTGAATAATTAATATGAAAAAGGTATGCTTGATCAAAGGTACGTACTTTCAAAAAAAACATTTCTTAGATCTTTCTACTAACCAGAGTCTTTGAGGCACTGTCACATGTGTCCACGCAAGATCCCATCCTCCGAATGCAGTGGACCAACTGGGGTTCGTTGAGGGACCACTGGACGAGGGAGGCCGAGAATTCCTCCAGGTCAGAGCACAGTTCTTCACGCTCTGTGTGAATGCGAGATGCCACCCTTTCTACAGCACCCAATTTATCCTCCAATTCTGCAAGAAGATACAGGGGGCATTCCCTGAGGATTTACTTACTGGTAATCGATACATTTTACAGGGTTTTCCCCCCAAAATGAGGTAAAGGTGGCCCTCCCTTTCATGTGGTTAAAAGGAATGCATGGTGCAATCAGGTTTTAAGTACTGTGGTCATGTTCTAATTAAAGAGCACCACTACTTCAAACTCGAATATGATGCCCTAAAAATCACCTTCGAAATACTTTGCCTCCTTAACAAACTCTGGGTCAGGGTTCTTCAGAACTTGTGAAGGAAGGAGAAGTTACCACAGAATTGGTGGTCCAGGAGCAGATACTGTTTCAAGTGATTCTTGTGTCTCCTGAGCATGGCATGAGATCCATGACTAATGCTAGAAGAAGCACCTACCATTCAAATAACACAATCACCAACAGCTAAACAGATTTCATAGATCATTACTTTGGAGTCTAATACAGTAGAACCTCCGAATAATAGACACTTGGGACACAGCCTTTTGTCCTTTGTAGAGAGATTGGAGGTTATTGTGTATAGAGTGTATAAAGGTACTCCTTTGCTGAGAGGTTTGTCCTCTTTCGGAGAGTCCTTATCAGAGGTTCCACTGTATTGAAAGACACTGCATAGCTATGACACTACCTCTTGTCTTCTATTCAATAACCTTTCTTCTGTTCAGCAGCTTCTCTCTAGTGTCCTGCACACTCTCATACTCTGGTGCATAGCAAATGTGCAGGTTCTTGCCAAAGAAAGAACGGTTGTCCAACTTCTTCTTAGCTATCCTGGCTGCATCGATGTCTGCAAACTTGATCCAGTAAACGTCAGTGTACTCTTCAGAAGGGTACTCATCTAACAGTCGATACCTGCAGCAGCAGTGAGATCAATGTCTCTGCATGCAGAATGGTAAATTTCGAGAACACTCCTACCAACCACATAGGCCTAGTAGAGATTTTAAGACATTCTTGATGCTTACTCTTCAATATCACCATACAATGCAAACTGCTGTAGGAGTTCTTGTGTGACTCCCAGAGCGTGGACGTTCTGCACCAGCAGATACTTGCTCTCCTTATTAATGGTATAAACCTGTATTAGTAGTATTCAATACTGAGTCTGAGGTGGATTATACTGCATTGAAAGGATTTCTATAGGAATTGCTAGTGGTAAGTAGTCTACCTTGACGGCTCTCTCCCACCTTGCTTCGTGATAGGCTGGTCTGTTAACTGCTACCTTCGCCTTCTTGTGATCATAGATAGTATATTACCGCCCCGGGATTGGAAACGGAACCAATTCCACGGGCAATCCGTGTTATGAAGTCAACGCGCGCGCGCTTAAATCTAATAATTATTACAGAACATACAGTGATAATGTGCAATACATACAGTGCATGCTACTAGTGATGTGATGGACTCTTCTTCCTCTCCTTATTCATCAGTCGAGGAGGCTACTACAAAATAATTATACTACACAATATAATAATTACTTTCTGGCTCAGATAGATTTGCATGCACAAGTAAGTGATCACAAAAATTGATGCAGAGTTGCTAATAATATAATCAAAATTGTCAATGAACTTCAATGCCAAGATGCAGTCATCAGAGTTACCAACACAATTTTGCTGGAATCAATCCGGCACAGTTACTAGAGAGACACAGGAGCTGCAATGCCGGAACAATTTTTAGGGTCATGTTGCAATCTATAAATGATATTGACACTATTGATCATTTAATACTGGCATGAACTGTGGAGTGACCAGGATATCTGGAATGGAGTGCAGCAGTGGAGGTTACATGACCATTACTTTCTTGTACATAGCCGATGTTTCCTTCCTCCCATGAGTGCTCTAAGTAATTGGTTTATATTTTCACCATTAATGCAGTAACATGCATCTAATGCCACTCATTCTATAAAAGAAGGATGACTCTACTCACAAAACTAGATAATAAGCACAAACCTAAGTTATGAAGACTACCATTCCCCCGACAAATTTTCTTCTAGTTTTCTATATCGCTAAAGTGTGGAATTTAGCCATTATACTAGTAGGAATAATTGAAATTGTGGATGCAAATTACAAATACTAACCGCCGCTTGCAGTTTCCCTGTGAAAGAGCAGCCACACGCCTCCTAGCGGACCGCTGCAGCCCGTTGCTACCCACGTAACTAGGTAAGTTTCTTGGTCGCAAACCATAACACGGAGTGCCCGCGGAATTTTCAATTAGCCTATGCTACCGTTTCCAATCCCGGGGCGGTAATATACTATCTATGTTGTGATGCTCGAGTGCCATTATAAAGGTCAAAGTCTAAATCCACGATCCTTACCAGGCGAAACCAGCCCCACCCCTTTTGCATGCACTTATTAAGTGACACGCCCCTTGCTAGGTTTTGAACATGGCATTCTTGAGAAGACGTGGTGTGGCTGAAGCCTTCAGAAATAACCGTCACCTACAGCAGTTTATGCTGACTGATGTCACTCCGACTGGCAAGGTTCTGGGAACAGGCTCTTTTGGTTCAGTAGAAGAGGTCAGTGTTCCATCCCTGTCATAGACTGGTAATCAACTGCTGTTCTTCCACACACAGGTGAAGTATCAGCATCTAGTGTGTGCTGGTAAGAAGCTCCATGAAGCTCTCATAGAAGCTGGCAATGAAGGAGTGGCCGATGTCGTCAGAAAGTACGAGCAGGAGTGCCAGTTGATGTCCAGCCTCCGTCACCCCAACATCACCCAGTTCCTTGGTCTGTGCTTCCTTCCAGGGACTCAGTTGCCTCTACTGGTGATGGAACGACTGGAGACAAGTCTGGATGACCTGCTGGAACACATGCCTGGCCTCCCTCTCTCCCTAAAATGCTCTGTCTTGGAGGATGTGGCCAGTGGACTGGTCTACCTCCACAAGAGGACACCTCCAGTCATCCACAGGGACTTAACTTCCAAGAATGTCCTTCTCACTTCCTCTCTGGTGGCCAAGATTACTGACATGGGAAACTCCCGAATTGTTAGCATGAGACCTGGTCAGATGGCTAGGACACTCTCACAATTGCCAGGGACGCTAGTGTACATGCCTCCAGAAGCTCTGGATGAAACTCACCGCTATGGACCATCCCTGGACATCTTCTCCTTTGGCCACCTTGCCCTCTACACTATAACACAGGTCTGTAGCTACCAACATCTTCTAATACGAAGTTTAAATTTTATCCACTTCCATAGAAATTCCCAGGCAGCCTTCTCTCCAGCACCTACTACAATCCTGACAATCCTGGAGAAATCCGAGCAAGGACTGAAGTAGAACGTCGTGGGGAGTATATTGACCTTTTAGAGTATCGTATTGGCAAGGAGTACCCTGCCCTAGTTGATCTCATCAAACAATGTCTGCATAATGTCCCAGAAGAAAGACCAGCCACTGAAGAGGTGTTGGAGAGACTCCAGAGGATGAGGGTGGAGGTAGAAGGAGGGTATGGTAGCAGTATGGTCAAACTGGATATTCACAAAGTGCTTCTCTTGAAGGAAATGAAGATGAAGGACAGAAGAATAGAGGAACTGACTCAACATCAGGTGTGTACAGGAGGACTGACTAAACTTCTTAAATATAATTATCTGTTTGTGTCTACAGGAAGAACTTGGAAGAGATGTCGAAGTAAGTAACTAGATGTCTGTTTTATAGCAGTGAGTGAGTAACATTAATTTTGTACATAAAAGTTGAAGGAGAGAGATATTCAGCAGTTGCAGGCAGAAATTGTCACTAAGGATGATCAGATTCAAGAGCTACAAACTGAAGCAGGAGATCGTGATAGGCAACTCAGACAGATGCAGAGGGAGACAGAGGCTAAGGGCGAACAGCTCCATCAATTGCAGCTGGAGACAGAGGCTAAGGACGAACGACTTCAACAACTGCAGAGAGAGATAGGGGCTAAAGATGAACAACTACAGAGAGAGATAGGGGCTAGAGATGAACAACTTCAACAGTTACAGAGGGAGAAAGAGGTAGAGTACATGTAATCACTAACAAGTAGAATGCACCCCCTCCTATAATCCTGTTATCGGTCTCATACATGTATACATTTTTTTTAGGAATCAGAACATAGGTTCCAGGATGTGTTGCGGAGTAAAGTAGCTGAGATCAGTAGACTGACAGAAGCACTGAGAACCAACCAAGGACTGCAGTTGGAGGGAGCAAAGAAGGTAGCCAAGAGTGTTATAGTGGTCACATTCAATGTCTGGCTTTTATCATTCACACTAGGAACCCCAGCTAAGATGGAGGCGTGGTCCAGACATGCCATTAAGAATGGGAGGACATGTACAGTCAGTGATGGTCCAGCAAAAGGTGTACATTGGGGGAGGAGTGTCCAGCCAGGAGGATGATAGCAACATAGTCATGGAATATGACACTCTCTCAGGGGAATGGGCCACATTACCTCCATATAGAACATGCTATTTTGGGATGGCAAAGATCAACAACCAACTTGTCTTAGTGGGTGGACTTGAACATGATAATAAAGTAAAATTTCTGGGTGCATGGAGACCTGAAAGCCAGGAATGGACACACCCCTATCCTGACATGCCCACAGCAAGTATACAATGCTCTGCAGTTTCTTATGAGAGATGGCTAGTGGTGACTGGAGGTTGGTACAAGAAATCAGTTGAGATCATGGACACTATCGATAAACAATGGTACAGTGCACCTTCAACTCCAATATCATGGATTATGATGAAGACAGCTACAGTAGGTGATACATGTTACTTCATGGGTGGGTTTACAGCGGAAGGATTTGCAGCTTTTGATACTGATATGGTATACAGTGTGTCCCTCTCAACTCTCACATCTCAACTGCTCAATCCAAGTAGTGCTCAAGGGGAAAGATCAATCTGGAAGGAGGTGTCTGGACTGCAGTTAACCCTTTCTACTCCACTCTCCATCAATGGCTCTCTACTTGCATTGGGTGGACAGAAGGATTGTGAACCAGTGACTGCAATTCACCTCTACCAACCTGAGACTGGGGAGTGGTTAAAAGTTGGAAATGTGCCACCTCAGCACGATGAGTGCACCAGTGTGATGATCTCAGATAGAGAGATATTAGTTGCTGGAGGTCGGTATAGAGAAATAAAAAACAAGAGAACTGATATAGCAGTAATAGTATAACTTTTTTCTCAATTATAATAAAATTGCACATGTACACTAGCTGATTACTATTAAGTGAAGATTCTGATCTTTCTAAGTTGACGTTCCTGTACATTGGTGTGTGTGAGGGAGTGGCACTGGAGGGCACCGAGAGTGTGCTATAGATGAATTCATAGTGGCCATTGCTAATAAATACCAGCTTGCTAAAAGGCATTGTTAGCTATCTGATTTTTGAACTGGTGTGGCAGAGGAAATAGCTAGTGGAAATTGGTAATACTGAACGACACAATGGACTGAGCCAACATCTTCTCCTTTAACCAATTCCTCCTCTGCACCCTGTAGTCCTGTCAGAGCCTCCGACTAGCTATACTGATTCATCAGTATTTTTACTGAAATTTGATCAAAAATACTGAAATTTAGATAAACTTACTATACACATTTTATATTCCATTTAATAAATGGCTGAATACATGATAAAATACTGAAAATAGGAGCACTAAGTATATCGAAAAATCAAAGTTCATAGGTTGGAGGCACTGCTCATTGACTATAGCTAATACTATTCCAACATGATACAAAATTAGCTAAGATGAATTCTTAGATTAAAAAAAAGAAGGATTGGAACATAAGTTCGAAGCCGAGATCAGCAGATGGACAGAAACACTGAAGACCACCCAAGGACTCCAGCTGGAGGAGCAAAGAAGGTAAGAGGGTAATGGTGGTCTTGCTTCCATTAGGATCCCCTTACACTTTGAAGTTACCACTCCAGCTGAGATGGAGGCGTGGTCCAGACATGCCATATCCTGACATGACATGTACATATCCTCTCTTCGAAGAGAGGATATGTACAGTCTATGATGGTCCAGCAAAAGGTTTATGTTGGGGGAGGAAATGGTGATTGCATAGTTTGACACTCTCTCAGGAAAAATGGCCACATTACCTCAAGCTCTGGCGAGTGATTTTGGGACGGCAAAGATCAACAATCAACTTGTTTTAGTGGGTGGATAAAAATATGGTTGTTAAATAATTACTGGGTGCATGAAGAGCTGAAAGCAAGAAATGGACACACCCTTATCCTGAAATGCCCACAGCATGCTGCAGCTACGTAGCTATAATGAATGGTTGGAGGCTGGTTTTTTGACTATCGTCTCTCATAATAAACAATGGTACACTGGACCTTCAACTCCAATACGATGGACTTATATGTAGGTGACATGTATTATTTCATGAGTGGGTAAGTTTGAATTTAATGTTAAGGTGTACAGTGTGTCCCTCTCAACTCTCACATCTCAACTGCTCAATCCAAAGAGTGCTAAAGTGGAAAGGTTGATCTGGAAGGAGGTGTCTGGACTGCAGGTTTCTGAGTCCACTCCATTCTCAGCATTTCCAGATTAGTGGGGGGAGTCTGGTGCCGCCAGACTAGGGAAATCATGGGATGGCTCTTTCTCACTTTTATAAATCATCTGCTAAATTTGGCAGTTTTTATCACTTCCAAGCAATGTCTGCTCAGTGAAGTCACATAATGTATCGCATGACCTTATCCACTATTTGTACTCCTCAGGGCCTCACTATTCTACGGAACGGAACGGAACGGTTCCGGGACCCTATTTCACGGAACGGAACTTTCACTGCGCGCATGCGCGCATACTTTAAGGTGGAGCTGGAGGTTAAAGTCTACACGTAGTCCAATGTACTTTCTTGATTCTCTCTCTAACAAAGTTAGAAGGCCCATAGGTGGCCATAAAGTATTCTACTATTTAGTAGCAAGCACTGGCAGTCCTATATTTACAACAATAGACCTTATTTACAACTTGAGCCATCCATATCTCTGTCAACCTCTTCTCCTTCCAATGAGTGATTTGACAGTCCCCAGCCAAACATTTGAGATCTAGTTCATATGTAGAAGGGCTGTGAAGTGCCACTAACCTTCCCTTCAAGTTATTTATAATGGCCACAGGTATTGATGACAGATAACAGTCAAACAAACAGTGAGTCAAACACTGGTTAACTACTACCTGTGCCTGTTTAGGTTGTTTTCTCTCCATTGCAGATTTTTAACATGAAATTTTATCACTAAAGATGGTGTTTCTTTATGTAGGTCTGGAAAAAGTAGCACCAACTCAAACTAAAGAGAGACATGCATATCTACCTTTTGTCAATACAATTCTTGTTATCACATGTCTTGAAAAAAGAGCTTTAGCAAAGAGGAGATGTTTTATTTGTGACCCTTGTTTACTGTAGCTGCTGCTGCAGTTTCTACCTTTAGGTTGATAGATGTTAATGTCCAATTGAAACATCCGTGATGTGGCCTGAGCTGCAAGCTGCGCTGCATATACGCATGCGCATTCGTGTCCCAGGCCATGCCCTTCAGGTGGGAGTGAACCGCAAGCTAGCATCCTCTTTATCAGTTTGCCGCTCGGCAGGCTTGCACTTCATTCCTCTGGTAGCAGAAACATTAGGGGGCCTTGCTGACGACACAATTCAAACTGTTCGCTCCATTGGCAAGGCCATCGCAGACAGAGTGGGTACTACAGATTCCTCCAACTCTTCCAAGCACCTCTTTGGTCGACTAGCCATCGCCCTGTGGCGTGGCAACGCCTGTTTATGGCTACATCGCCTCCCAACTCTCCCCCCCCCCCCTCTCTAGACGGAGTGCCATGACTTGGACTTGTTTATTTGTCTGTGTATAATCGAATTCCATTAAAAAAAATTATAGAAAAAAAAAAAAATGTCCCACAATACGCATGCGCAGTGAAAGTTCCGTTCCATGAAATAGGGTCCCGGAACCGTTCCGTTCCGTTCCGTAGAATAGTGAGGCCCTACTCCTCACCTCATCACGGACTTTCTTCTTCTTTCTTTCCTCCCCTGCCTTCTCCTTCTCCAGCTGCAAACTATCCCTCTTTTGCACAGCAGACTGCAAGCATTCATGTGGCCATATAGCTAGCTACCATGAGCTGGAGCTGCTCCAATTATTATAGCTGATAGCTAGTACGTATTAAAGTAGCTACAACTGATAAGCTTACTTGTTAGTAGCAGGACAAAACTCTAAATAGTTTATGCAGTTCTATTGGTGGAGATTCTTACCACACTGAACAAGCTCGCCCTTTTCCCCTACATTAATTACATAATGTAATTAATATTATTATACTATTATTATATTATTATTATTACATTATAGTAATTAGCTATAGTGACATGCCCTTTTGTTCAGTGCACTGTAAAAACAAATGTGTAAAAACAACCCATAGTCTTGGATTATCTGAACTCGTGTAGCTCTCCATCCCTGTAGACTGGTGATCAACTGCTGGTCTTCCACAGGTGAAGTACCAGCATCTAGTGTGTGCTGGTAAGAAGCTCCATGAAGCTCTCATAGAAGCTGACAATGAAGGAGTGGCTGATGTCGTCAGAAAATATGAGCAGGAGTGCCAGTTGATGTCCAGCCTCCGTCACCCCAACATCACCCAGTTCCTTGGCCTGTGTTTCCTTCCAGGGACTCAGCTGCCTCTACTGGTGATGGAACGACTGGAGACAAGTTTGGATGACCTGCTGGAGCACATATCTGGCCTCCCTCTCTTCCTAAAACGCTCTGTCTTGGAGGATGTGGCCTGTGGACTGGTCTACCTCCACAAAAGGACACCTCCAGTCATCCACAGGGATTTGACTTCCAAGAATGTCCTCCTCACTTCCTCTCTGGTGGCCAAGATCACTGATGGGAAACTCCCGCATTGTCAACACAAGGCCTGGTCAGATGGCTAGGGGTAGGGCTAGGACTAGGGCTAGGACACTCACACAGTTGCCAGGGACGCTAGTGTACATGCCTCCAGAGGCTCTGGATGAGATTCACCGCTAGCTATGGACCATCCCTGGACATCTTCTTCTTTGGCCACCTTGCCCTCTACACTATAGCTAACACAGGTCTGTACCAACATCTTCTAATGCAAAGTTTAAATTTTATCCACTTCTATAGAAATTCCCAGGCAGCCTTCTCTCCAGCACCGACTACAATCCTGAATCCGAGCACTGAAGTAGAACATCATGGGGAGTACATTGATATACTGGAGACACAGATAGGCTGGCTCCACCCTGTCCTAGTTGATCTCATCAAACAGTGTCTGCAGAATGTCCCAGAAGAAAGACCAGTCACTGAAGAGGTGCTGCATGGAGAGACTCCAGAGGATGAGGGTGGAGGTGGAAGGAGGACAGAAGGATAAGAGAAGTATACTCAACACCAGGTGGGTGCAGGAGGACTAACTAAACTTTTTAAAATAATGTGTCTTCAGGAAGAAATTGGAAGAGATGTAGAAGTAAGTAACTGCATAGAAGGAGAGAGATATTCAGCAGTTGCAGGCACTAAGGATGATCAGATTCAGCAACTACGAACTGAAGTAGGAGCTCATGATAGGCAACTCAGACAGATGCAAAGGGAGACAGAAGCTAAGGATGAACAGCTCCATCAACTGCAGAGGGAGACAGAGACTAAGGACGAACAACTCCATCAACTGCAGAGGGAGGCAGGGGCTAAGGATGAACAGCTCCATCAACTGCAGAGAGAGATAGGGGCTAAGATGGACAACTTCAACAGTTACAGAGGGAGAAAGAGGTAGAGTAGCTAACCATATCATGAACAATGGCCACTGTATGAATTCATCTCCTCCTGTAGTCCTGTAATAGCCAGTGGAAATTAACTATTTCCACATTCAGTCATTGGTGATGTGTATCTAACATAAAAAGCAGTAGCAGCTACTAATTAATTTCAGATTTTCTTGAATGGGAACATAGGTTCCAGGATGTGTTGCAGAGTAAAGAAGCTCTAGATCAGCAGACTGACAGAAGCACTGAGGACTAGCCAAGGACTGCAGCTGGAGGAAGCAAAGACGGCAATGGTGATCATTCTTTTATCATTCACACTTGCTTCCATTAGGAACCACTTCAGCTGAGATGGAGGCTTGGTCCAGACATGCCATTAGGGAAGGGAAATTGTGTACAGTCAGTGAGGGTCCAGCAAAAGGTTTATGTTGGGGACACCACCCCATATGCTGCCCACGATGATTTCACAGTCATGGAATATGACACTCAATGGCCATGTTATACTTTGGCTGTCAATTGTACGAGGGTGGGGCAATTCCGTCATTCTTGTGATGTCGGAATTGCCCCGCCTTATCTTATAGCTAGCTAAAGCATGACTTCCATAGATGACGTTCTGACAGGCTACAGATTAACCAGAGATCAGCTAGATATTCCCTGTTCTAAGGATGCTTGTCAATCCATAGCCAAGAAACTGAGTCGGTGGGAATTGCTAGCACCTTCTATCGGATTATCCTTGCCACTGTGGCCCATTGGTTAGTAGTGTGTCTTTTGACATGAGGTCTTGAGAATTTCTTTTTCAAAAACCTGCCGGCTCTTTAAGCAAATTCTGTGGATGCCTCAATATTATTTAGGCCTATGTATTTCTAGCTCGCCTAGATGAAACCATTGAATCATTTGAGAAACGATTCAAAAGTCTTGTTAAAGCAACTGACTATTTTCATTATGCTCTCCTTGAAGTGATCATAAATAACCATGGCAGTGATAGGCTTAAGCAACAAATGAAGTCTTATGTGTCTGAAATGAAGCAATTTTGTCAAGAGACTACAGTGGCCGACTTCATCCCATACTGTAGAAGCAAGCGATGGTTTGAAACCTTTTCCAAGGAATTTGTGGAACTAAAAATAAAGCTTGATATTGGCAAGCAAAGATCAATGGAATATACTCTCATGGAATTAGAAAAGTTGAAGTATCGTCTTTATATGAGCTGTCAGCTACCAACTTATGCACTGATCCTTTGTGGTCTAAAGGAAGGCTGTCTTGAGGTGACATGGCTAGTAGCTGCTGAGAAGGAGAAATACATAAAGGAAATGCTACCGACTAATCAGCTGGAAGGAATCATGTCTATCTCATTGGGAGGTGAACAGATTTGTGGTGATAATGTGAGTTAATGTTAACTCTATTAAACTAGCCTATGATCAATGATTTAACCTCCCATTCATCTTTTTTATGACTTAGATGGGTGGCACTGAAATCGAAGTCAAAAGTCCTGTCCCAAATCTACAAGCAGAGGTATGTAATGTGCCATGAAATTACAAAAGATTATATATAATATTATTATAGGAACTACAAGATGAAAGTGTAGAAGTTGCTAAGAAGAAACCAAGGAGATCACTTAAAGAGAAAAAGGCAAGTAAGGTCAGGAACTACCATTGCTACTTATAATGTAGTGTTGATTTCCATCCCATAGGTACTTAAATTACCTCTCCAGATAAGTTGGAGGCAAGGTCAAGATATGGTACGGGGGATGCGAAATTTTATACAGTCAGTTATGATACAAGAAAAGGTGTATGTTGGTGGTGGAGATACTGCTCTATTGTCAAACAACAAAGACCACATTGTCATGGAATATGACACGCGTTTGGGAAAGTGGGACGAGTTAGCACCATACAAAGCATGCAGTTTTGCAATGACGAAGATCAACAACTGTCTAGTACTTGTAGGTGGAATCAAGCCAGGTGTTATCAGTAAGATGCTGGCTGTATGGAAAGCCAAAGATAAGAAATGGACACACCCCTATCCTAAAATGTCAATGGCACGTTCACACTGCTCTGCAATTACGTATGAAGAATGGCTGGTGGTGGCCGGAGGCTGGTCTGAGGAAGAAAATCCTCTCTCATCTGTTGAGATTATGAACGCAAATAATAAACAATGGTACATTGGACCTCCAACTCCAATACCATGGAGCAGTATGAAGACAGCTACAGTAGGTGACACCTGTTACTTCATGGGTGGGGTCATTGAAGGTAATCCTACTGATGAGGTGTATAGCATGTCCCTGTCAGCTCTCACATACAAACTTCTCGATCCAAGAAATTCTGAAGGAGAAAAATCAATCTGGAAGGAGGTGCCTGGACTTCAAGTTACTCAATCTACTCCCATTTCTATCAGTGGCTCTCTGCTTGCAATAGGTGGAAAGAAGGATGTATTTACAACTGCAATTCTTCTCTATGAAAGCAAGACTGGGAACTGGGTTGAGGTTGGAAACTTACCAGCCTTCCATTTTCAGTGTACTAGTGTGATGATCACTGATAGAGAAATGTTGGTGGCTGGTGGGTGGAGTAAAACTGGACCAGCAAGAACTGATATAGCTCTAATTGGTTAAAGCTTTGTTTTACTTGTAATTTATTATTATTTTTTTGTAATTTTTTATTTGTGGTTTATCAAAACACGCTCCATTCGGAATATTTCCAGCCCCAACCCCTTTTATCTTGTGATACGCCCTTTGTTATGGAAGACGTGGTGTAGCTGATGATGTCACTCCAACTGCATGGCAAGGTTCTGGGTTCTGTTCTTCCACACCAGCATCTAGTATCATAGGTGCTGGAAGCAGGGGGGCACTGGTTGAGTTGGGGGGGGGCCTTGGGGGCACTCCTTAATATAGCAAACACCGGCAGTAAATTGCTAAATATTAGCAACACTGTACATCAAAGTAAATTGCCAACCTAGCAATTAACATGCAGGCAGCTGGAAAGTGCTTATTATACCTGACTGTGTTCAGTTTAATAATGGCTAAGCTAACTGGCTGGATTTCAACAATATAATGCTCTTGCATGTCCATAAAGAAAAAAAACAACAAACAAGCAAGAAAACAAAAATATAATAATAGACCTTAATGCCATAGCTAATGAATTCAGTATGAAAAAGATTTTTTGTGATCAATAATAACTAATGCGAGTGCCCCCTCAGTCAAAAATAGCTTCCAGCACCCTTGAGTATGTGCTGGTAAGAAGCTCCATGAAGCTGGCAATGAAGGAGTGGCTGATATCGCCAGAAGTATGAACAGGAGTGCCACCTTGCCCTCTACTTGCCACCTCAGCATGAGATATTAGTGGCTGGAGGTTTCCATTGCTGTGATACTATTTTTATCTCGTATTTTATAATTTAAATAATTCACACAAAAATGCACGCAAACAAATTTATTTAAGTGAAGAGGTCAGATGATTCTGATCTTCTAAGTCAACGTTCCTGTACATTGGTGTGTGTGAGGTGGTGGGGACACTTTCATTCCCTTCCACTCCATCAGTAGGGAAGGACAGAGACTGACAAGTCCCCTCGTCCTTCCTTCAAAAGGTCAGGGGGTGAGAACAAGGAGCTGGGGGCCCTCAATAATCCTAGAACCCCCTCCCACTCTTTATAGCACTGGGAAAAACAAAGTGTTTCACACACAAACATAGAGTAGCTCTAACCATACCCTCTGGTGGTAGGCAATGTGGTTGTCAGCAAATACTGACATGACCTTTCCAAGCTCCTTGTTCTTAGCTTCCTTCCACTTCTCAATGTCCACTCGAAGCTGCTCGTTGGCGATGGAGAGGTCATCCAGTGTTCTCTCTGCCTCCACACCCGCCTACAAGTAGAAACACAGACACACAAGAGGGGGAAAGGATAGGGTATCATTTTGGGATCTGCGAAAACCATCATGGGAAAGATTGTTTTACCTTTTGTAAATCGTCTGCTAATTTTGGCAGTTTCTGTAACTTCCTAGCATTGGCAGCCTGCATAGTATAGTCACATGACATGTCACATGACCTGATACTTATGCTCCTCACCTCATCATGGACCTTCTTCTTCTTCTCTCTTTCCTCCCCTGCCTTCTCCTTGTCCAGCTGCAAACCATCTCTCCTTCGCACAGCAGACTGCAAGCACAAGGTCATGTGACCATTGGATTGGTAATTATCACACACGTACCACTCCAGAGGCACAGTAAAGCTGGTATTCTTTAGAAGCAGCAATCAGGGAAAGGGCATTCTTCTCATTCTGGAACCAAAAATAAATGACACCTCTATCGTATGATTTCTTGATGTTGTGTGATAAATTTATCTCTTTGATACTATAACTAGTACAAGTCATAACTAATATATAGTATGAAAAAGGTATGCTTAATCAAAGGTACGTACTTTCAAAAAACATTTCTTAGATCTTTTAACCAGAGTCTTTGAGGCACTGTCACATGTGCCCACGCAAGATCCCATCCTCCGAATGCAGTGGACCAACTGGGGTTTGTTGAGGGACCACTGAACAAGGGAGGCTGAGAATTCCTCCAGGTCGGAGCACAGTTCTTCACGCTCTGTGTGAATGTGAGATGCCACTCTTTCTACAGCACCCAATTTATCCTCCAATTCTGCAAGAAGATACAGGGGGCATTCCCTGAGGATTTACTTACTGGTAATCAATTAATTTCGGTTTTCCCCAAAAATGAGGTAAAGGTGGCCCTCCCTTTCATGTGGTTAAAAGGAATGCATGGTGGAATCGGGTTTTAGTACTGTGGTCATATTCTAATTAAAGAATACCATTACTTGTGACGCTCGTCAGGAACTCTTCACTCTTCTGGTCAAAGTAGCGAGCCAGCTGTTTCAGGAATAACCTCCATTTGTGGACAATTTTTAGGATCAGAAAAAATAGTGTCTCTATTTCTAAGAATACATTATGAATCTACATTGAGGAGTTTCATGGTACACACTTTAACTCATGACTCCACCCCCCTCTCCTTACCAGCACAATGAGGGTAGATCTGTGTTTCTCCAACATCTCTCCAAGCCACTCAAAGTCACTGTACCTCCTCCACACTTCATAGTAGGACTTTCCAAACTGATTGGACGGCCAAGAAGACTGTGCAAACAAGAATAGCCAGCAGAAAGGAATCAACTCTGACCAAGACACAGAATCTTGATCATAAAAGGTGGAGTTACTGATCACTGGTCATTGCTTAAGACCAGCTCTCTTACTTCTAACCCCCCCTCTGTCTCTCTCTCTCTCTGAGATCCGAGAATACTCCCCTCCTTTGGACGAACCTGAGTGCATATTTTGTAGCTGTAAGAGGACTTTGCGTCTGGTTTCATCCCATTCCTCTCCCTCTCAGTAATGGCCACCACCAAATCCCAGTCTTGCAACATTGACACCTTACCGAGTGCATCCTCCACCGGCACCTCAGAAGACACACTACCACCATCTTGGGAGTGGCGAGGCAACTTTTTACGAGAAAGTGGCTTTGGTTTAGGCTTAACAACTTCATCCACGTCGACGTGTCATAGTCATACTCAGTTAGTTCTGGTTGGTTCTTCTGTTGAGTCAGTCTTTTCCTCTTGTCACTGGGGTAGCTATTCTGAGGTGGCCTGGGTGATATGGTTGCTTACAAGTGTAGGAGTTCTTGTGTGATCTGGCGCCAGACTAGCTCTAGCTCTCTGATCGCACTGCTGCACTGGTGATCCTTACCAGACGTCGTGGCACGCCCTTTTGATGGCATTCTTGAGAAGACGTGGTGTGGCTGATGCCTTCAGAAATAACCGCCATCTACAGCAGTTTATGCTGACTGATGTCTCTCCAACTGGCAAGGTTCTGGGAACAGGCTCTTTTGGTTCAGTGGAAGAGGTCAGTGCTCCATTGCATGTCTACAGGGGGGAATTCCCTGCCATAGACTGGTAATCAACTGCTGTTCTTCCACAGGTGAAGTACCAGCATCTAGTGTGTGCTGGTAAGAAGCTCCATGAAGCTCTCATAGAAGCTGGCAATGAAGGAGTGGCCGATGTCGTCAGAAAGTACGAGCAGGAGTGCCAGTTGATGTCCAGCCTCCGTCACCCCAACATCACCCAGTTCCTTGGTCTGTGCTTCCTCCCAGGGACTCAGCTGCCTCTATTGGTGATGGAACGACTGGAAACAAGTCTTGACGACCTGCTGGAACACATGCCTGGCCTACCTCTCTCCCTAAAACGCTCTGTCTTGGAGGATGTGGCCAGTGGACTGGTCTACCTCCACAAGAGGACACCTCCAGTCATTCACAGGGACTTGACTTCCAGAAATGTCCTCCTCACCTCCTCTCTGGTGGCCAAGATCACGGACATGGGAAACTCCCGCATTGTCAACACAAGGCCTGGTCAGATGGCTAGGACGCTCACACAGCTGCCAGGGACACTGGTGTACATGCCTCCAGAGGCCATGAGTGCCACTCACCACTATGGACCATCCCTGGACATCTTCTCCTTTGGCCACCTTGCCCTCTACACTGTAACACAGGTTAGTGGCCACACTCAATATTAACATGCATTCATCATTCTTTTCATTAGATATTTCCTGAAAACCTTCTTGAGAGTACTTTCCTTAATCCTGACAATCCTCAAGATATCCGAGCCAGAACTGAACTAGAACGTCGAGGAGAATACATCAAGCTTTTAGAAAATAAATTTGATTTCGAACACCCTGTCCTAGTTCAGTTGATCAAGCACTGTCTGCACAATGCTCCAGCTGAAAGACCAGCCACTGAAGAATTGCTGGAGAGACTCCAGAGGATGAGGGTGGATGTGGAAGGAAGATATGGTGGAAATCTGGTCAAACTGGACATTAACAAGGTGTTACTTTCAAAAGATATGGAAGTGAAGGACAGAAGGATAAGAGAACTGACTCTATATCAGGTGTGTGCAGGAAGACTAAAACAGCTCCTTTTTCAAATTAATTTTTTTTTGTATATCTTCAGGAAGAAACCGGAAGAGATCTCGAAGTAAGTAGCTAGCTACCTGTTTTATAGTATAGATAACTACTTGTATATTTCATACATGAAGTTGAAGGAGAGAGATATTCAGCAGTTGCGGGCAGAAATCATCACAAAGGATGATCTGATTCAACAGCTACAAACTGAAGTAGGAGATCGTGATAGGCAACTCAGACTGATGCAGAGGGAGACAGAACAACAACTGCAACAACTGCTGAGGGAGACAAGGGCCAAGGATGAACAACTTCAACTACTGCACAGAGAGATAAAGGCTAAAGATGAACAGTTACAGAGGGAGAAAGAGGTATAGAGTAAATCATAGCAATCATGAGCAACTGAAGTAATGAATTCCTCCAGGTGATCCCTGTACTCCTATTATTGGACACTTTGTAATAATTTATGGCCCGCTACTTATAATTATTTAAAAGGAATCAGAACGTAGGTTCCAGCAAAGTAAAGCTGAGACAGAAGCACCAAGGACCAGCCAAGGACTGCAGCTGGAGGGAGCAAAGAAGGTAATGGTGGTCACATTCAATGTCTGGCTTTTGTCATTCACACTTGCTTCCATTAGGAACCCCTTACATTGAAGTTACCACTTCAGCTGAGATGGAGGCGTGGTCCAGACATGCCTTTAAGGAAGGGCGGATACATACAGTCAGTGATGGTCCAGCAAAAGGTGTACATTGGGGGTGAAAACAACAGCTTTAACAGCCACGAGAATGATCATAAAGTCATGGAATATGACATTCTCTCAGGGAAATGGTCCACGTTACCTCCATATAGAGCATGTGATTTTGGGATGGTAAAGATCAACAACCAACTTGTCTTAGTGGGTGGACTTGAACAAGACAGTAGAATAAAATTACTGGGTGCATGGAGAGCTGAAAGCAAGGAATGGACACACCCCTATCCTGAAATGCCCACAGCACGTTCACAATGCTCTGCAGTTATGTATAACAAATGGCTGGTGGTAGCTGGAGGCTGGTCTGAACAAGGATTACATCTCTCATCAGTTGAGATCATGGACACTATCAATAAGCAATGGTACACTGGACCTCCAACTCCAACAGCATGGACTAGCATGAAGACAGCTACAGTAGGTGACACGTGTTACTTCATGGGTGGGTCTACAAGTGGTTCTACTAATAAAGTGTACAGTGTGTCCCTCTCAACTCTCACATCTCAACTGCTCAATCCAAAAAGTGCTACGAAGAGGAAAGGTCAGATATGGAAGGAGGTATCTGGACTGCAGGTTTTTGAGTCCACTCCACTCTCCATCAATGGCTCTCTACTTGCATTGGGTGGATGGAAGGATGATGAAGCAGTGACTGAAATTCACATCTATCAACCTGAGACTGGAGAGTGGGTGAAAGTTGGAGACTTGCCACCTCAGCATTATCAGTGCACCAGTGTGATGATCTCAGATAGAGAAATATTAGTGGCTGGAGGTTGGAAAAATGCATATGGACAAAAGCGAACTGATATAGCAGTATTAGAATAACTAGCTACCCTTTTGTATGGACTTTCATATTTTTATAACTAAAAATTCACACTATAAAAATGCACACAAACTTTATATTCACTAAGTGAAGAGGTCAGGTGATTCTGATCTTTCTAAGTCAACGTTCTTGTACATTGGTGTGTGTGGGGTGGTGGGGGCACCTTCATTCCCTTCCACTCCATCAGTAGGGGAGGACAGAGACTGACAAGTCCCCTCGTCCTTCAAAAAGTCAGGGAGCGAGAACAAGGAGCTGGGGGCCCTCAATAATCCCAGAACCCCCCACTCTTTATAGCACTGGGAAAAACAGTGTTTCACACACAAACTTGGAGCAGCTCAACTAAACATACCTTCTGGTGGTAGGCAATGTGGTTGTCAGCAAATACTGACATGACCTTTCCAAGCTCCTTGTTCTTGGCTTCCTTCCACTTCTCAATGTCCACTCGAAGCTGCTTGTTGGCGATGGAGAGGTCATCCAGTGTTCTCTCTGTCTCCACACCCGCCTACAAGTAGACATACAAAGGATAGGGTATCATTTAGGGATCTGTGAAATGGGAAAGATTGTTTTACCTTTTGTAAATCATCTGCTAATTTTGGCAGTTTCTGTAACTTCCTAGCATTGGCAGCCTGCATAGTATAGTCACATGACCTGATATTTATGAATGAATGTTCCTCACCTCATCATGAACTTTCTTCTTCTTCTCTCTTTCCTCCCCTGCCTTCTCCTTGTCCAGCTGCAAACCATCTCTCCTTCGCACAGCAGACTGCAAGCACAAGGTCATGTGACCATTGGATTGGTAATTATCACACACGTACCACTCCAGAGGCACAGTACAGCTGGTACTCTTTAGAAGCAGCAATCAGGGAGAGGGCATTTTTCTCATTCTGGAACCAATCAAATATCATAAAATTACTTTATCGTACAATTTCTTGTAAGAAATATATATCTTTGATACTAATATAATATAGTATGAAAAAGGTATGCTTAATCAAAGGTATGTACTTTCAATAGAAACATTTCTTAGATCTTTCTACTAACCAGAATCTTTGAGGCACTGTCACATGTGTCCACGCAAGATCCCATCCTCTGAATGTAGTGGACCAACTGGGGTTCGTTGAGGGACCACTGGACAAGGGAGGCTGAGAATTCCTCCAGGTCGGAGCACAGTTCTTCACGCTCTGTGTGAATGTGAGATGCCACTCTTTCTACAGCACCCAATTTATCCTCCAATTCTGCAAGCAGATACAGGGGGCATTCCCTGAGGATTTACTTACTGGTAATCAATGAACCTCTCAGGGTTTCCCCCAAAATGAGGTAAAGGTGGCCCTCCCTTTCATGTGGTTAAAAGGAATGCATGGTGCAATCAGGTTTTAAGTACTGTGGTCATGTTCTAATTAAAGAGCACCACTATTTCAAACTCGAATATGATGCCCTAAAAATCACCTTCGAAATACTTTGCCTCCTTAACAAACTCTGGGTCAGGGTTCTTCAGAACTTGTGAAGGAAGGAGAAGTTACCACAGAGTTGGTGGTCCAGGAGCAGATACTGTTTCACGTGATTCTTGTGTCTCCTGAGCATGAGATCCATGACTAATGCTAGAAGAAGCACCTACCATTAAAATAACACAATCACCAACAGCTAAACAGATTTCATAGATCATTACTTTAGAATCTAATACAGTAGAACCTCCAAATAATAGACACATTTGGGACACAGCCTTTTGTCCTTTGTAGAGAGATTGGAGGTTATTGTGTATAGAGTGTATAAAGGTACTCCTTTGCTGAGAGGTTTGTCCTCTTTCGGAGAGTCCTTATCAGAGGTTCCACTGTATTGAAAGACACTGCATAGCTATGACACTACCTCTTGTCTTCTATTCAATAACCTTTCTTCTGTTCAGCAGCTTCTCTCTAGTGTCCTGCACACTCTCATACTCTGGTGCATAGCAAACGTGCAGGTTCTTGCCAAAGAAAGAACGGTTGTCCAACTTCTTCTTAGCTATCCTGGCTGCATCAATGTCTGCAAACTTGATCCAGTAAACGTCAGTGTACTCTTCAGAAGGGTACTCATCTAACAGTCGATACCTGCAGCAGCAGTGAGATCAATGTCTCTGCATGCAGAATGGTAAATTTCGAGAACACTCCTACCAACCACATAGGCCTAGTAGAGATTTTAAGACATTCTTGATGCTTACTCTTCATACAATGCAAACTGCTGTAGGAGTTCTTGTGTGACTCCCAGAGCATGGACGTTCTGCACGAGCAGATACTTACTCTCCTTGTTGATGGTATAAACCTGTAATAATAAGTGAGGTAAATCAGGGTAATTCTGAATACTTTTTAGGAAAATGGTTCTTATTTCTGACTGGAACTAGCAGTGAAAGCTTCATAGATTAAATTATTGTGGATAATTTATTATAGAGCCAAGAATAAAGGCACTCAAAAATTGGTGGGTTGGGGTAATTCCAAATGATTGTTGTGGCCACACAAAACATAAAGCTGCTTAGCCTTACAACCTTGCTTTTCAAAACTTCATCTCTAGTGCCACCTTCAGAGGGCTAGATCAATTGCTCATCGTCTGATTCTGCTGATAATCTCCAGTAAGTTTTAGGAAGTTCAGGGGGTATTATTCAGAGCTAGCTAGCCTCAGTGCACAAGAAGCTTGATCTTCAAGAGTTGTTGCAAAGATAAACTACTCCTCTTGCTCCATCAAGTTTGAGCTTGAAACGCCTCTTCCTTTTGAAGTAACCTCAGGTATTCAGAATTACCCTGACTTACCTTAGAAGCATTCAATACTGAGTCTGAGGTGGATTATACTGCATTGAAAGGACATTTCTAGTTAACTACCTTGACAGCTCTCTCCCACCTTGCTTCGCGATAGGCTGGTCTGTTCACTGCTACTTTTGCCTTCTTGTGATGCTCCAACGCCATTTAAAAGGTCAAAGGTCCAAGTCTGAAGTGCAATCCACGATCCTATAGGCGATACCAGCCCCACCCTATGTGACACGCCCCTTGCTATGTTTTGAGCATGGCATTCTTGAGAAGACGTGGTGTGGCTGAAGCCTTCAGAAACAACCGCCACCTACAGCAGTTTATGCTGACTGCTGTGACTCCAACTGGCAAGGTTCTGGGAACAGGCTCTTTTGGTTCAGTGGAAGAGGTCAGTGTTCCATCCCTGTCATAGACTGGTAATCAACTGCTGTTCTTCCACACACAGGTGAAGTACCAGCATCTAGTGTGTGCTGGTAAGAAGCTCCATGAAGCTCTCATAGAAGCTGGCAATGAAGGACTGGCTGATGTCGTCAGAAAGTACGAGCAGGAGTGCCAGTTGATGTCCAGCCTCCGTCACCCCAACATCACCCAGTTCCTTGGCCTGTGCTTCCTCCCAGGGACTCAGTTGCCTCTACTGGTGATGGAACGACTGGAGACAAGTCTGGACGACCTGCTGGAACACATGCCTGGCCTCCCTCTCTCCCTAAAGCGCTCTGTCTTGGAGGATGTGGCCAGTGGACTGGTCTACCTCCACAAGAGGACACCTCCAGTCATCCACAGGGACTTAACTTCCAAGAATGTCCTTCTCACCTCCTCTCTGGTGGCCAAGATTACTGACATGGGAAACTCCCGAATTGTTAGCATGAGACCTGGTCAGATGGCTAGGACACTCTCACAATTGCCAGGGACGCTAGTGTACATGCCTCCAGAAGCTCTGGATGAAACTCACCGCTATGGACCATCCCTGGACATCTTCTCCTTAGGCCACCTTGCCCTCTACACTATAACACAGGTCTGTAGCTACCAACATCTTCTAATGCGAAGTTTAAATTTTATCCACTTCCATAGAAATTCCCAGGCAGCCTTCTCTCCAGCACCTACTACAATCCTGACAATCCTCGAGAAATCCGAGCAAGAACTGAAGTAGAACGTCGTGGGGAGTACATTGCTATACTGGAGACACAGATAGGCTGGCTCCATCCTGATCTAGTTGACCTCATCAAACAATGTCTGCATAATGTCCCAGAAGAAAGACCAGTCATTGAAGAGGTGCTGGAGAGACTCCATAGGATGAGGGTGGAGGTAGAAGGAGGGTATGGTAGCAGTATGGTCAAACTGGATATTCACAAAGTACTTCTCTTGAAGGAAATGAAGATGAAGGAAAGAAGAATAGAGGAAGTAACTCAACATCAGGTGTGTACAAGAGGACTAACTAAACTTCTTAAGAATAATTATCTGTTTGTGTCTATAGGAAGAACTTGGAAGAGATGTCGAAGTAAGTAATTAGATGCCTGTTTTATAGCAGTGAATGAGTAACATTAATTTTTGTACATAAAAGTTGAAGGAGAGAGATATTCAGCAGTTGCAGGCAGAAATTGTCACTAAGGATGATCAGATTCAAGAGCTACAAACTGAAGCAGGAGATCGTGATAGGCAACTCAGACAGATGCAGAGGGAGACAGAGGCTAAGGACGAACAGCTCCATCAACTGCATAGGGAGACAGGGGTTAAGGATGAACAGCTCCATCAGCTGCAGAGGGAGACAGAGGCTAAGGATGAACGACTTCAACAACTGCAGAGAGAGATAAGGGCTAAAGATGAACAACTACAGAGAGAGATAGGGGCTAGAGATGAACAACTTCAACAGTTACAGAGGGAGAAAGAGGTAGAGTACATGTAATCACTAACAAGTAGAATGCACCCCCTCCTATAATCCTGTTATCGGTCTCATATACATGTGTACATTTTTTTTAGGAATCAGAACATAGGTTCCAGGATGTGTTGCAGAGTAAAGAAGCTGAGATCAGCAGACTGACAGAAGCACTGAGAACCAACCAAGGACTGCAGTTGGAGGGAGCAAAGAAGGTAGCCAAGAGTGTTATAGTGGTCACATTCAATGTCTGGCTTTTATCATTCACACTAGGAACCCCCTACATTGAAGTTACCACTCCAGCTAAGATGGAGGTGTGGTCCAGACATGCCATTAGGAATGGGAGGACATGTACAGTCAGTGATGGTCCAGCAAAAGGTGTACATTGGGGGAGGACACACCGCTGTGTTTGTCCACAAGAATAATTGCATAGTTATGGAATATGACACTCTCTCAGGGAAATGGTCCACGTTACCTCCATATAGAGCATGTCATTTTGGGATGGCAAAGATCAACAACCAACTTGTCTTAGTGGGTGGACATGAACAAGACAGTAGAATAAAATTACTGGGTGCATGGAGAGCTGAAAGCAAGGAATGGACACACCCCTATCCTGAAATGCCCACAGCACGTTCATGCTGCTCTACAGTTACATATAACAAATGGTTGGTGGTGGCTGGAGGCTGGTCTGAACAAGGAAATCTTCTTTCATCAGTTGAGATCATGGACACTATCAATAAACAATGGTACACTGGACCTCCAACTCCAACAGCATGGACTAGCATGAAGACAGCTACAGTAGGTGACACGTGTTACTTCATGGGTGGGTATACAAGCGAAAAGGGGGAATGTTTTGGTATTATTACTAATAAAGTGTACAGTGTGTCCCTCTCAGCTCTAACATCTCAACTGCTCAATCCAAAGAGTGCTACAAAGGGGAAAGGTCAGATCTGGAAGGAGGTGTCTGAACTGCAGGTTTTCCTGTCCACTCCACTCTCCATCAATGGCTCTCTACTTGCATTGGGTGGATGGAAGGATCATGAAGTAATAACTGCAATTCACCTCCACCAACCTGAGACTAGGGAGTGGGTGAAAGTTGGAGACTTGCCACCTCAGCATTATCAGTGCACCAGTGTGATGATCTCAGACAGAGAGATATTAGTGGCTGGAGGTTGCCAAAATGTAACAGAAACAGGACTTAAGAGAACTGACATTGCAGTAATAGAGTAATTATCTTTTTGTATGGTTTTTTAAAAATATTTTGTTAGCTGAAAATAATTCACACAATAAAAATGGACACAAATTATATTCTTTTATTTAAGTGAAGAGGTCAGGTGATTCTGATCTTTCTAAGTCAACGTTCTTGTACATTGGTGTGTGTGAGGTGGTGGGGGCACCTTCATTCCCTTCCACTCCATCAGTAGGGGAGGACAGAGACTGACAAGTCCCCTCGTCCTTCAAAAAGTCAGGGGGCGAGAACAAGGAGCTGGGGGCCCTCAATAATCCCAGAACCCCCTCCCACTCATCACAGCACTGGGAAAAACAAAGTGTTTCACACACAAACTTGGAGCAGCTGAACTAAACATACCTTCTGGTGGTAGGCAACTCAGTAAAGTTGCGGAGTAAAGTAGCTGAGATCAGTAGACTGACAGAAGCACTGAGAACCAACCAAGGACTGCAGTTGGAGGGAGCAAAGAAGGTAGCCAAGAGTGTTATAGTGGTCACATTCAATGTCTGGCTTTTATCATTCACACTAGGAACCCCAGCTAAGATGGAGGCGTGGTCCAGACATGCCATTAAGAATGGGAGGACATGTACAGTCAGTGATGGTCCAGCAAAAGGTGTACACTGGGGGAGGAGTGTCCAGCCAGGAGGATGATAGCAACATAGTCATGGAATATGACACTCTCTCAGGGAAATGGGCCACATTACCTCCATATAGAACATGCTATTTTGGGATGGCAAAGATCAACAACCAACTTGTCTTAGTGGGTGGACTTGAACATGATAATAAAGTAAAATTTCTGGGTGCATGGAGACCTGAAAGCCAGGAATGGACACACCCCTATCCTGACATGCCCACAGCAAGTATACAATGCTCTGCAGTTTCTTATGAGAGATGGCTAGTGGTGACTGGAGGTTGGTACAAGAAATCAGTTGAGATCATGGACACTATCGATAAACAATGGTACAGTGCACCTTCAACTCCAATATCATGGATTATGATGAAGACAGCTACAGTAGGTGATACATGTTACTTCATGGGTGGGTTTACAGCGGAAGGATTTGCAGCTTTTGATACTGATATGGTATACAGTGTGTCCCTCTCAACTCTCACATCTCAACTGCTCAATCCAAGTAGTGCTCAAGGGGAAAGATCAATCTGGAAGGAGGTGTCTGGACTGCAGTTAACCCTTTCTACTCCACTCTCCATCAATGGCTCTCTACTTGCATTGGGTGGACAGAAGGATTGTGAACCAGTGACTGCAATTCACCTCTACCAACCTGAGACTGGGGAGTGGTTAAAAGTTGGAAATGTGCCACCTCAGCACGATGAATGCACCAGTGTGATGATCTCAGATAGAGAGATATTAGTTGCTGGAGGTCGGTATAGAGAAATAAAAAACAAGAGAACTGATATAGCAGTAATAGTATAACTTTTTTCTCAATTATAATAAAATTGCACATGTACACTAGCTGATTACTATTAAGTGAAGATTCTGATCTTTCTAAGTTGACGTTCCTGTACATTGGTGTGTGAGGGAGTGGCACTGGAGGGCACCGAGAGTGTGCTATAGATGAATTCATAGTGGCCATTGCTAATAAATACCAGCTTGCTAAAAGACATTGTTAGCTATCTGATTTTTGAACTGGTGTGGCAAAGGAAATAGCTAGTGGAAATTGGTAATACTGAATGACACAATGGACTGAGCCAACATCTTCTCCTTTAACCAATTCCTCCTCTGCACCCTGTAGTCCTGTCAGAGCCTCCGACTAGCTATACTGATTCATCAGTATTTTTACTGAAATTTGACCAAAAATACTGAAATTTAGATAAACTTACTATACACATTTTATATTACCATTTAATAAATGGCTGAATACATGATAAAATACTGAAAATAGGAGCACTAAGTATAAAAGTTCATAGGTTGGAGGCACTGCTCATTGACTATAGCTAATACTATTCCAACATAATACAAAATTAGCTAAGATGAAATTCTTAGATAAAAAAAAAAAGGATTGGAACATAAGTTCGAAGCCGAGATCAGCAGATGGACAGAAGCACTGAAGACCACCCAAGGACTGCAGCTGGAGGAGCAAAGAAGGTAAGAGGGTAATGGTGGTCATCATTCACACTTGCTTCCATTAGGATCCCCTTACACTTTGAAGTTACCACTCCAGCTGAGATGGAGGCGTGGTCCAGACATGCCATATCCTGACATGACATGTACATATCCTCTCTTCGAAGAGAGGATATGTACAGTCTATGATGGTCCAGCAAAAGGTTTATGTTGGGGGAGGAAATTATGGCAATCCATTCATGACAAAAATATCAAATATTGCAATATTAAGTGCAAATTAAGTATTAAGTGCAAACTGTGTAAGTCTTGACTTCAAATTTAAAGTATCAAGTCCAAATCAATATTCAAGTTCAAATTCACCAGTCTCGAGTCCAAATTCACCAGTCTCAAGTCCAAATTCACCAGTCTCAAGTCCAAATTCACCAGTCTCAAGTCTAAATTCACCAGTGTCAAGTCCAAATTCACCAGTCTTAAGTCCAAATTCACCAGTCTCAAGCCAAATTACCAGTATCAAGTCCAAATTCACCAGTATATCAAGTCCAAATTCAAAAAAGGTCAAAAGTTCGATACGCAGTAGCTATCAAGTATCAAGTCCAAAAGTAAAATCTCAAGTGCAATCATCAGTGGAGTCCAAAGGGTGTCCATAAAGGGTCAAAGTCAAGCACGAACAAACTCGTGTTGTTATTATTTGTTGTTGTTGTTATTGTTGTGCATAAAACTAATGGACACACTGCGCATGCGCCCCCAAGACTAAAGAGGAAGATGATGATGATTTTGTAGCCCCTCCACAGCATCATACAACAGGGGAGGTACCTTCAGAAAAATGAAGCTGCATAAGCAAGCAATAAAGTAGCTATAATACTCATACTCAACAACTAGGTTTTTGTTATGCTTGATACTTGGCTTGCTATTATTTGCGCTCAGCTGCAAAATCCCTTCATAACACTTTTCTATAACCTCCATCACTCTCCTTTTATTCCACACAGAATTAATATCTTCCAGCCTTGTACAATTCTATCCTCCTCCTCCCTCTTAGAACTACTTGTCCTAATCAACAAGGATGATATCCCTGCTGCAGTGCAGCTTCTTGCATGATGGCTGAGTTACTGGTCTGGTATAAGGACATACGGGGATCTCCTTCGGGCTGTAGGCTTTAAAAGAAAATATTATCTATGGAAGCCGAGAAGGGCAATTTTTCACCGATTGACGATCCCGACACTGAAATCCCGACAGCCAACACCCCGGCCAGCCCCTCCCCCGCTCCGCGCGCGCTAGATCGATGGTATACATGGTGCGCATTAACCAGACTACCACAGATAATAATACTAGACACTAGCGCCTAGAGATAGCCTCGTCCCCCCAAGGCCTCTTTAATTAAAAGGGAGGGCCTGGGGACGAGGCTACCTAGAGACGGGTGCCAGTTGACCTTTGACCCCAAGGCTAGTAAAGTTTATTGCGCATGCTCTAGTTGCTAGCTAGCTATGTACAGTAGCATTAGTTATATAGCTAGAATAGAGTAGATTCCAGGATGTAACTGTCAGTTACGAAAGAATGACTCCAGATTTGAGCCCACTGCTTCAAAAAACACCTGGATGGTAGACAGAATTATGGAAGCCGAGCTAGAAGGGCCGATTGAAGTCCCGATCCCGACAACGAAATCCCGACAACGAAACTCCGACAACGAAATCCCGACAACGAAATCCCGAGAGGTCATCCAGTGTTCTCTCTGCCTCCACACCCACCTACAAGTAGACACACAGACACACAAGAGGGGGAAAGGATAGGGTATCATTTTGGGATCTGCGAAAAAACATCATGGGAAAGATTGTTTTACCTTTTGTAAATCGTCTGCTAATTTTGGCAGTTTCTGTAACTTCCTAGCATTGGCAGCCTGCATAGTATAGTTGCATAACATATCACATGACCTGATACTTATGCTCCTCACCTCATCATGGACCGTCTTCTTCTTCTCTCTTTCCTCCCCTGCCTTCTCCTTGTCCAGCTGTAAACCATCTCTCCTTTGCACAGCAGACTACAAGCACAAGGTCATGTGACCATTGGATTGGTAATTTTTACACACGTACCACTCCAGAGGCACAGTACAGCTGGTACTCCTTAGAAGCAGCAATCAGAGAGAGGGCATTCTTCTCATTCTGGAACCAAAAAATAAATGACACTTTTATCGTACAATTTCTTGTTACGTATGAGAAATATATATCTTTGATGGGAACTAGATTATTAGAACTATATGAAAGGAGTACGAATCTTATCCGTTTGGTCAGTTAATGCTATTAACTATGTACGATATCTGCTAGAATGCCTAGATCCACAGGGCCCATTTTTTTTGCTATCTCCTAGGGGGTGAATACTATTATAACTAGTACAAGTCATTTGAACAAACTAATTAAGAAAAAGGTATGCTTAATCAAAGGTACGTACTTTAAAAAAACATTTCTTAGATCTTTCTACTAACCAGAGTCTTTGAGGTACTGTCACATGTGTCCACGCAAGATCCCATCCTCCGAATGCAGTGGACCAACTGGGGTTCATTGAGGGACCACTGGACGAGGGAGGCTGAGAATTCCTCCAGGTTGGAGATTTACTTACTGGTAATCAATGAACCTCTCAGGGTTTTCCATGTTCAATCAGGTTTAGTACTGTGGTCAGGTTTCTTCTCAGTCTTTTCCTTGCCACTGGGATAATAGCTATGCTGAGATGGCCCTGAGGGAGGATGAGTGATATGGTTGCTTACAAGTGTAGGAGTTCTTGTGTGACCCAAAGCTCACCTTCTCTTTTTGCACTGGTGAACTCAGTGATCCTTACCAGACGTCCTGGCACGCCCTTTACAGCTTTTGATGGCATTCTTGAGGAGACGTGGTGTGGCTGATGCCTTCAGAAACAACCGCCATCTACAGCAGTTTATGCTGACTGATGTCACTCCAACTGGCAAGGTTCTGGGAACAGGCTCTTTTGGTTCAGTGGAAGAGGTCAGTGGTCCGTTACATGTCTACAGGGGGGAATTCCCTGCTATAGACTGGTAATGAACTGCTGTTCTTCCACAGGTGAAGTACCAGCATCTAGTGTGTGCTGGTAAGAAGCTCCATGAAGCTCTCATAGAAGCTGGCAATGAAGGAGTGGCCGATGTCATCAGAAAGTACGAGCAGGAGTGCCAGTTGATGTCCAGCCTCCGTCACCCAAACATCACCCAGTTCCTTGGTCTGTGCTTCCTCCCAGGGACTCAGCTGCCTCTACTGGTGATGGAACGACTGGAGACAAGTCTTGACGACCTGCTGGAACACATGCCTGGCCTACCTCTCTCCTTAAAATGCTCTGTCCTGGTGGATGTGGCCAGTGGACTGGTCTACCTCCACAAGAGGACACCTCCAGTCATTCACAGGGACTTGACTTCCAGAAATGTCCTCCTCACCTCCTCTCTGGTGGCCAAGATCACAGACATGGGAAACTCCCGGATTGTCAACACGAGGCCTGATCAGATGGCTAGGACACTCACACAGTTGCCAGGGACACTGGTATACATGCCTCCAGAGGCCATGAGTGCCACTCACCGCTATGGACCATCCCTGGACATCTTCTCCTTTGGCCACCTTGCCCTCTACACTGTAACACAGGTTAGTAGCCACACTCAATATTAACATGCACTCATCATTCCTATCATTAGATATTCCCTGGCAACCTTCTTGAGAGCACTTTCCTTAATCCTGACAACCGTCAAGATATCCGAGCCAGAACTGAACTAGAACGTCGAGGAGAATACATTGAGTTACTAGAGCATGAGATTGGTGTGAAACACCCTGTCCTAGTCCAGCTGATCAAGCAGTGTCTGCACAATGCTCCAGCTGAAAGACCAGCCATTGAAGAGGTGCTGGAGAGACTCCAGAGGATGAGGGTGGAGGTAGAAGGAGGGTACGGTAGCAATCTGGTCAAACTGGATATTCATAAAGTACTTCTCTTGAAGGAAATGAAGATGAAGGACAGAAGAATAGAGGAACTAACTCAACATCAGGTGTGTACAGGAGGACTGACTAAACTTCTTAAATATAATTATCTGTTTGTGTCTACAGGAAGAAATTGGAAGAGATTTCGAAGTAAGTAACTAGATGCTGTTTTATAGCAGTGAGTGAGTAACAGTTAATGTTTGTGCATAAAAGTTGAAGGAGAGAGATATTCAGCAGTTGCAGGCAGAAATTGTCACTAAGGATGATCAGATTCAGCAACTACAAACTGAAGTAGGAGCTCGTGATAGGCAACTCAGACAGATGCAGAGGGAGACAGAGGCTAAGGATGAACAGCTCCATCAATTGCAGAGGGAGGCAGAGGCTAGGGATGAACAGCTCCATCAACTGCAGAGGGAGGCAGGGACTAAGGACGAACAGCTCCATCAACTGCAGAGGGAGACAAGGGTTAAGGACGAACAGCTCCATCAACTGCAGAGGGAGGCAGGGACTAAGGACGAACAGCTCTATCAACTGCAGAGGGAGGCAGGGGTTAAGGATGAACAGCTCCATCAACTGCAGAGGGAGGCAGGGACTAAGGATGAACAGCTCCATCAACTGCAGAGGGAGACAGGGGTCAAGGAGGAACAACTTCAACAATTACAGAGGGAGAAAGAGGTATAGAGTAATCATTAATTGTGAGCAATGGACACTATGAATTCATCTCCTTCTGTAGTCCTGTCATTGCCAGTGGAAATTAACTACAACACTATTTCCATTTGACATGATGCAAACATTAAGAGCAGTACTAATTAGCTTCTTTTTTTTTCTTTTTTTTTTAAGGAATGGGAACACAGGCTCCAGAATGCATTGCAGAGTGAAGAAGCTGAGATCTGCAGACTGACAGAAGTACTGAGGGCCACCCAAGAACTGCAACTAGAGGGAACAAAGAAGGTAAGAGGGTGATGGTGGTCACATTCAATGTCCCATTCACACTTGCTTCCATCAGGAACCCCTTACATTGAAGTTACCGCTCCATCTGAGATGGAGGCGTGGTCCAAACATGCCATTAGGGAAGGGAGAATACGTACAGTCAGTGATGGTCCAGCAAAAGGTTTATGTTGGGGGAGAACACACCACCTCGTATGCTGCCCACCATGATGATTACATAGTCATGGAGTATGACACTCTCTCAGGGAAATGGGACACGTTACCTCCATATAGAGCACGTTATTTTGGGATGGCAAAGATCAACAACCAACTTGTCTTAGTGGGTGGACATGAACAAGACAGTAGAATAAAATTACTGGGTACATGGAGAGCTGAAAGCAAGGAATGGACACACCCCTATCCTGAAATGCCCACAGCACGTTCACAATGCTCTGCAGTTACATATAACAAATGGTTGATGGTGGCTGGAGGGAAGTCGGAACAAGAAAATTATCTCTCATCAGTTGAGATCATGGACACTATCAATAAGCAATGGTACACTGGACCTCCAACTCCAACAGCATGGACTAGCATGAAGACAGCTACAGTAGGTGACACGTGTTACTTCATGGGTGGGTATACAAGCGAAAAGGGGGAATTTTTTGGTATTATTACTAATAAAGTGTACAGTGTGTCCCTCTCAGCTCTAACATCTCAACTGCTCAATCCAAAGAGTGCTACAAAGGGGAAAGGTCAGATCTGGAAGGAGGTGTCTGAACTGCAGGTTTTCCTGTCCACTCCACTCTCCATCAATGGCTCTCTACTTGCATTGGGTGGATGGAAGGATCATGAAGTAATAACTGCAATTCACCTCCACCAACCTGAGACTAGGGAGTGGGTGAAAGTTGGAGACTTGCCACCTCAGCATTATCAGTGCACCAGTGTGATGATCTCAGACAGAGAGATATTAGTGGCTGGAGGTTGCCAAAATGTAACAGAAACAGGACTTAAGAGAACTGACATTGCAGTAATAGAGTAATTATCTTTTTGTATGGTTTTTTAAAAATATTTTGTTAGCTGAAAATAATTCACACAATAAAAATGGACACAAATTATATTCTTTTATTTAAGTGAAGAGGTCAGGTGATTCTGATCTTTCTAAGTCAACGTTCTTGTACATTGGTGTGTGTGAGGTGGTGGGGGCACCTTCATTCCCTTCCACTCCATCAGTAGGGGAGGACAGAGACTGACAAGTCCCCTCGTCCTTCAAAAAGTCAGGGGGCGAGAACAAGGAGCTGGGGGCCCTCAATAATCCCAGAACCCCCTCCCACTCATCACAGCACTGGGAAAAACAAAGTGTTTCACACACAAACTTGGAGCAGCTGAACTAAACATACCTTCTGGTGGTAGGCAATGTGGTTGTCAGCAAATACTGACATGACCTTTCCAAGCTCCTTGTTCTTAGCTTCCTTCCACTTCTCAATGTCCACTCGAAGCTGCTCGTTGGCGATGGAGAGGTCATCCAGTGTTCTCTCTGCCTCCACACCCGCCTACAAGTAGACACACACACGGAAAGAATAGGGTATCATTTTTGGATCTGTGAAAACCATCATGGGAAAGATTGTTTTACCTTTTGTAAATCGTCTGCTAATTTTGGCAGTTTCTGTAACTTCCTAGCATTGGCAGCCTGCATAGTATAGTCACATGACCTGATATTTATGAATGAATATTCCTCACCTCATCATGAACCTTCTTCTTCTTCTCTCTTTCCTCCCCTGCCTTCTCCTTGTCCAGCTGCAAACCATCTCTCCTTCGCACAGCAGACTGCAAGCACAAGGTCATATGACCACTGGATTGGTAATTTTTACACACGTACCACTCCAGAGGCACAGTACAGCTGGTACTCTTTAGAAGCAGCAATCAGAGAGAGGGCATTCTTCTCATTCTGGAACCAAAAAAAAAAAAAAAGAAGACACCTCTATCGTATGATTTCTTGATGTTGTGTGAGAAATTTATATATTTGATACTATTATAACTAATACAAGTCATTTGAACAATTAATATATAGTATGAAAGAGGTATGCTTAATCAAAGGTACGTACTTTCAAAAAACATTTCTTAGATCTTTCTACTAACCAGAGTCTTTGAGGTACTGTCACATGTGTCCACGCAAGATCCCATTCTCCGAATGCAGTGGACCAACTGGGGTTCATTGAGGGACCACTGGACGAGGGAGGCCGAAAATTCCTCTAGGTCGGAGCACAGTTCTTCACGTTCTGTGTGAATGCGAGATGCCACTCTTTCTACAGCACCCAATTTATCCTCCAATTCTGCAAGAAGATACAGGGGGCATTCCCTGAGGATTTACTTACTGGTAATCAACAAATTTTATAGGGTTTTCCCCCCCAAAATGAGGTGAAGGTGGAATATTCTAATTAAAGAGCACATATGGTGCCCTAACCTTCGAAATACTTTGCCTCCTTAGCAAACTCTGGGTCAGGGTTCTTCAGTCTGAGTGAGTTTGCAGCCATCTTTATGGTGGTGGTGACACTTCCCAGGAGTTTACTGCCTCCTGATGTCGTCTCTGTCATGAAAGATGCAAACTGTTCCGGCCCAGCAGTGATGAACATCTTGAAGTGTCTGTCAAAGGAGAAGTAAGGGTGAGCTGCTAGGCGCTTCAAGAACTTGTTCAATGCTTGCTGACGCTCATTCAGGAACTCTTCACTCTTCTGGTCAAAGTAGCGAGCCAGCTGCTTCCCTGGAAGGGGCTGGGCAGGAGGGAGGAAAGAGAGAGTGTGATATGGAATAACCTCCAATTGTGGACAATTTTTAGGATCAGAAAAAATTGTCTCTATTCATGTTTTACCGGCACAATGAGGGTAGATCTGTGTTTCTCCAACATCTCTCCAAGCCACTCAAAGTCACTGTACCTCCTCCACACTTCATAGTAGGACTTTTCAAACTGATTGGACGGCCGAGAAGACTGTGCAAACAAGAATAACCAGCAGAAAGGAATCAACTCTGACCAAAACACAGAATCTTGATCATAAAAGGTGGGGTCATTGTGCAACCATTTCACCAACCATATTTGCTTAAAGATCAGCTCTCTTACTTCTAACTTCTCTCTCTCTCTCTCTCTCTGAGATCAGAGATTACTCCCCTCCTTTGGACGAACCTGAGTGCATATTTTGTAGCTAATGTAAGCGTCAGAGGACTTTGCGTCTGGTTTCATCCCATTCCTCTCCCTCTCAGTAATGGCCACCACCAAATCCCAGTCTTGTCCATCTTCCAACATGGACACCTTACCGAGTGCATCCTCCACTTCAGAAGACACACTACCACCATCTTGGGAGTGGTGAGGCAACTTTTTGCGAGGATGAGGCTTTGGTTTAGGCTTAACAACTTCGTCCACGTCATAGTCATACTCAGTTCTGATTGGTTCTTCTGTTGAGTCAGTCCTTTCCTTGCCACTGGGGTAATAGCTATTCTGAGATGGCCCTGGGGGGGGGGGGGGGGGGGGGGGGGGAAGTGATATGGTAATATAACAATATTTAAACATGTCCTGGCCTTTTGGGACACCAATGACACTTTATAGTACAGGATTAGAAGGGATATGTTGAAGATTCATGTGACTATCACATGAGTATCATTGATGAGTAAACTTAGATGTGATAGTTGAAGTCACCATATAAAGTACTATAATCCTGAATGAGTGATACAATGAAATGATAAGGGGGGAGGGAGGGACCAGCAAGCCAGTCCACTTGCGAGTTTAGGTCACATTTTAATTGAGATATCCCTTCTTCATGGGTTAACCATGCACACTCCCCCCTTCCCTGACACTCCCTCTTCACCCTCCTCCCCTTGACACACCCCCTCCCTTAATGCCCTCACCTGGACTGACAGGAGGGGACACAGTGACATAGGAACGAGAGTGATGCGAGTCACTGTCCTTCTCCTTGTCCAGCAAACGAGGACTGTTTTCCTCGCTCCCTGTCTCTGATCCTCCTCCTCCTCCTCCATCACTCTTCCTATCAAAGTACTCCATCACAGGCTCGACATCTTTGCTAAGGCCAGCTGCACTTGGCGAGGTCACTGTGGAGGTCCTGGGGCTGTTGATGTCCGAGTCAGTCAACCTTCTCTCCATTTCCCCCTCTTTCAGCTTCTCCTCACCCTCTGCATTGATGTAGCCATTCTCAGTGTGATCTTCGTTCATCATCTCTTCCAGATCTACAAATAGAAATATTAAGCTTTACAGGTTTTGATCACAGCTACTCTCCTACTCTAAACACACACGGAGGAATCTCTTATCACTATGAAAGTTTAGAAAACTAGTAGAAATCGAACGATAAACTCTTACCCAGCTGGCTTGGGTTCTATGCTTACGCAATACTCTAGGTGCAGAGCAAAGGATACGTACTTTAATTCAAACTTACCATCTGGTGGAACTATATAACTGGCTTGCTTCACTCCCCTCTGAGACAAAAAGGTCAATCCCTTACACTTTCCGACCACAGCACGTGGAATGACCACGCCCCTCCACCTAAATGCACAATATCATGTGATTATCACATGGTGTGTATCCGCGAGGCGAGTGCTGCTATTCATGAAAGGTGTCTCGAGTGGCTTTTTCACCTCCTTGACACAACCTAGCAAGCTTTTTTGTTTGCTGAGGGGGGCTTCAACAGTCAACTGAAGCTAGGGTAAGAGTTTTTTTTACTAAGAAGCTTTTGCTATCAAGTCTGGTAGTTGAGTTAGCTGTTGCTGTAGATAACTAGAATTCCAGTGATTTGTAGCAACTTGGCACTGGTTCATGTGTGCTATCTATACATATAACTCACAACAGAAAGCTACTCTTTTAAAAGTTATTATCTTGTGAACACCCCAGGAGTGTATTTGAATGTCCCACGGCCATTCATGGCACGTGTGTCCCAGTCCAACTCCTACCCTGGTCCACCCCCTCTCTCCCACTCACCATCCTCCACCAGCGGTGAGCGTGGAAGCAGGAGACCGGTAGTTGGACCCATAGCTGCAGGTTCTCCCTCACCACGGCATTCTCATGTCCCCTCTTTCCAACCCTATGGACAATGGCAAATCATCCCTGAAGACGAAATAGTAAACGAGGGGTCTTCCAGTGGGCCCCCTTTAATTTCCCCCATGATTCCTCCTGGAGAAATGAGTCAGACCTCATTTCGAGGGATGGAGGACTCTGTGGACGAACTTGTTCCTTTTCATGTGTATAATTCCGATGACATCATTTACGAACAGCCGAAGAAACGAGCTAAGATTATTGGGGGCAAGTACTTGAAGGGGGAGCATTTGGGGGAAGGGGCGTACTCGAAGGTGAAGGAGATGCTGGATGTCAACACACTCTGTAGAAGAGCTGTCAAGATTATGAAGCAGAAAAGATTGAGAAAAATACCCAATGGAGAGGCAAATGTTCAGAGGTAATTTGGGGGCGGAATTAGTGTAAGAGGTGTGCCCCATTTACCTATCTGTCTTCTCATGTAATTGACTAGAAAAATACTATTTTTCCAAATCCGACTATAACTCGATTTCAGTTGACAAGCCTTTGAATCACTCTATTTATTTTCAGGGAAATCAAGATTCTGAAACGACTGAAACACAGGAATATTGTCAACTTGATAGAAACCTTTGAAGATCAGGAAAAGCAAAAACTATATCCTCCTCAGTTTAGTTAGTCGATCTTTGAAAATTAGGTGCCTGGATTGACCTAATTCCATCAAATATTTACTTCAGCAAGTAGTACCTCACCTGGGGGGCCTGTCTCAGTTCTGTAACCTGGGAAGAGAGTCTAGAGAGATGATATTACTAAATACTTACCAAGTGAAGGGACTCGAGATGACCCCGTAAACAGATGCTATCAATAGTAGTGTCTGTGTTCACAGGCATCACGTCTGCTCCAAGCATCTGTTATTCATGTTGCTAAAATATTGTGCACAATAATTATTGTCCTCCATACTGTCTCAGTTGAATTCTTTTCCTTGACCTTTGTCCTCACGTATGTGGTGCTTGAGTACTGTGTAGGGGGTTTGCAGGAAATGTTGGACAAGGCCCCCCACAACAAGTTCCCTGTTTGGCAAGCACACAAGTAAGTGGAATGGAAATGTGTTGTATATAGCATGTATGATGCATGTATGATGCATGTATGTTGCATGTATGTGTACTTAAGTTCGTCATAAATTTCAGGGGCATCTCCACTTAATTGAGAGATGTAATTATGACTTGTAATACTGTACATAGGTACTTTGTCCAGCTTATCAATGGGTTGGAGTACATTCACAGCCAAGGGGTCGTGCACAAGGATATCAAACCAGGTAATCTCCTCCTCACCGCCAGTGAGGAGGTCAAGATCACAGACTTTGGAGTGGCAGAAGTAAGTCCTTTCACCCACACATTCCACACTTTAAAACTTTAGCTCTCATGGAAATATCTTGTTTAGTAGTGATGGAGACAAAGAACCATTTACCATTATCAGATTAATTTATGGCAGTTTTTCTGTGTCTAGGAGCTTGAGCAGTACCAGTTGAGTGACGCTTGTAACACATGTCAGGGGAGTCCAGCATTTCAACCCCCAGAGATTGCGTCAGGGCTTGTGGACAGCTGGTCTGGCTTCAAGGCTGATATATGGGCTGCTGGTGTCACTCTGTAAGTTGAGACTGGAGAGAGAGAGAGAGAGAGAGATGCTCCATGTATAATATTGGGTTGCTCCATGTATAATATTGGGTATATGAGGTACCTCTTTTCCTATAGAGGATGTTCCTAATCAAAAACACGTGTTAGAATAACCTCCAAATAAAGCACATTTCTTTCAGAGAAGCTAGTAAATGCTTTATGTTAAGAGTGGATGGCTTCTACAAAGCAGGAGGTATTAGTCTGTTGGTTAGATGGGGAGCCCTATAAATCAGGACCTTCTTATGCTTCCCCCTTTAGGTTTCACTTCACAACTGGGAAATTTCCTTTTGAAGGAGACAATGTGTATAAACTATTTGGAGCGATATCGACCGGTGTCTTCGAGATGCCCTCTGACCTCTCTCCACTGCTGCAAGACTTGCTCAGAGCCATGCTAAGAAAAGATGCAAAGGAACGTTTCTCTGTTCAACAAATCAGATCACACTCGTGAGTGGCTGTGTTGGAGTCGATTACTGTAGCAGCAGGTCCAAGAATTGACCTGTACTAATTGGTACTAAGTGGTGTTAATATCCTGTTAATAACATGCACACACCCCCCTGTAATGTTTGACCGTTTGATGATGACCCTTACCCAATTTGTATCCTGCAAGTGTTAATGACCCTTTACTCACCCTTTTTATTATTATTCTGCATAGGTGGTTTGTATATAAGCATTCTCGACCTCTGTCAGAAGAGATCGTTCGATTTCCCCCGTACTTGGAGAGTGAGGATGTGTTGAGAGGCACGACTGTCTTGCCTTACTTGGAATTCTTCTACCAGTATGGCACCAATGAAGAGGCCCCTTCTCTACTCATAGACAAAGGTATACCTGATAGTTGCAGATCCCAAAAACAACAACAAACAACAAACAAACAAACAAACAAACAAACAAACAAAAAGTAACTGTTTATCATGGTTTTACTGTAGCCTTGGGCTGAAATTTGGTTGTAACCCATAATAGAACACATGACAAGTTATTTTAGGACAACTTGATCAAAGCATGCCTGAGAAATTGCTAATTCATGATTAAAACCGAATGATTTCCTTTTGAGTTGTGTTTGTCAAGGACTTCAATTTTATTTTAAAAACAAAAACACTAAGAATTCATAAACATGTTAGGGAATAATCACAATATCTTTATTATCACATTAATACCAACAAGCAGTCTCTTGTATCCTGTCCACCTCTTTTATGCAAAGTGTGGATTTTTACATGATTAGCAACTGGACTGTTTTCCTGGGACTTTCAGAACAAAGAACACTTGTCTTTAAAAGGGGTGCTTCATGTTATATAATCCTGACATATTAATACAAAAGCAAATAGTCGTCCACTTCCCAAATGAAGAAACAGCAAACCTTTTGTGTCCATGCTTTTCTTTGTCCAAACATGATCTTTTATGTGGGTGATTTGGGAGTCTACACCCTTAGTGATTCTTGGTGTAATGTTTGTAGATGACAGTGGTAATGGCACTGAGAGGTGGCCGAGCGAGCGTGACCTGTTTGAGCAGTGTGAGGCACACAGTATGGCTTCTGTCCAATCAGCCGAAAGATCCGTCGACAACATTGTCCAGCGTCGCTCTAGAATCTCATCCCAAGAAAATGGTAAGTATCCTTCCCTCTATTCCTAATAATTAGACTTTATTAAAGGGGCAGAGAACGTTTTAGCTACTCTAAATGTTATAATATTAGAAACCCTTTCACCATTACAATTAATGTGGACTCTTTAGGCTCCACCCACCACTGGAACTTTGTCTCTTTTTTTTTTTGTAGTTTTATTTCCCATGTCAAAGAGTGTGGATGGACTGGGCAACTTCAACCCAAAGCTCGAAGGAAAGACGAGAAAACACAGCAAAGCTCGAAGACTCAGTAGCAAATCTAGCTGTGCACAGCAGTGATTCATCTCTTCATCATCATCTCTCTCTCTCTCTCTCTCTCTCTCTCTCTCTCTCTCTCTCTCTCTCTCTCTCTCTCTCTCTCTCTCTCTCTCTCTCTCTCTCTCTCTCTCTCTCTCTCTCTCTCTCTCTCTCTCTCTCTCCTCTTTTCATCAATCCAGGACTTCTCATTATATTATATCACTGTGTTTTCTGTGCAAAGATCTCTCAAGCATTGTCATTTAATTTTTATCTCCAACATAGAATTAATATTTATGCCAGATTTCCCTAATGTATTATTGTGATACAATTCTATGAATTAATTTATGATTATTCTGCTCTGATTTTTTCTTCTTATAAAGACTCTTCATTATGGTGCTATTATTATCCTCATCAATAATATTAAATTGAATTTAAAACAGTCGTTTATTATTATTATGGGCATGATAATACGGAACCTGAAAATTGAAACAGAGGTTTAAAATACCTGCTGCTAATATTATTTGTAAACTTCACTTTCCAAGTAAAAGCCAAGATTTATGCGCATGCGCACACAAGGTCATTAGTGATATAATCGCGTGCAAGCGTGCAAGCCATAAAAGATCCGTGAGTTTTATATAAACAGTTTGCTCAAAGCTTGAGTTAGTTATACGACTTGCCTTCTCAAAGACTGCAAGTGTGAGTAAGAAAGCGATCAATGGATACCATGGAGAAAGCCATCGGCGTAGTCTTGCTGCTGATTTTAGCTGGTAAGCTATTGGTCAGTTAGCTAGCTAGTTAAGAATGCTCTTATAAAAACAAGTATGTTATTTAAGCGAGAAAGACCCGTAGCTACAACGTACTGGCTTTTTCAGATCTGGAGAGAGCCGTGAGCTTGGCTAGCTCGATCCAGGTACGCACTGCATGTACTAGAAGGCTATTGTTTACTGTTTATGGTTGTGTGGAGATGTCTGAATAATTCCGCACATCATTTGTGACCAGTGAACACTCTTTGATCCTTGCATAGTTTTGTGTAGCTTGCATCTTTGCACCCCTTGGAGTCGAGTCTCTCTTTGTAGCTACTATGATTCACACACTACAGAACAGCTCATTGATCATCACATTTTTGCAGTCTTTTTTGTGCTCACCTAAAGTGTCAGTAGCTAAGCTGCAAAGAGTTTAGCTATGTCTTGCTAGAAGATGAATATTAAACGTCAAAGCTAAGTTTGGAGGCTACAAACCATGTGGGACAGTCATGGAATCTATGATATTATTGTTACATTAATTCCTGCAAAAGTATGCATCAAAGTGGAAATTGAGTGCTGACAGACTGTAATTTCTAGAAAATTATTTCATAGCTACAGGAATGTTCTAATCTTCATTGCACAGTTTTATTTTTATAAAATACATTCAGCAATTTGAACCAGGATATTGACATTATTACCAAAAAATGTGCCATTAGAGAGCTAGATGTTAGAGTCCACAGGGATTCATTCCTTGGTGTTCGATAGGCTTTGGCATGCTTATTGAAATTTTGTTTCCAATCATGTTCAGGTTCCTCACTGGCTGTGAGCACCAGCTGCCAGACCAACCAATACCGCTACAAATGCAACACTTGTTTCGCCATTGAAGATCACCCTCAGAGTTTCAATCTGGCCCACCAGTTCTGCAGAGACAGAAGAGGCCATCTCCTCCAATTGAAGGATAACACTGATTTCTCCACCATAAAACGCTACCTAAAAGGTTTGAAGGAGACGCGGAAGTTATGGATTGGTTATAGATACAACAATTCAAATGATCGAGTTTCTGCCGATGGAGGCGTGGCTTCATCTGTCATCCTTCAAGATGAAAACTTCAACCATCAGGCGAACCAGCCTGACGAGATGACCTGCATAGCCATAAATGGAAGTTTTTTCTCCGATGTTCCTTGCTCCAATCAGCTCCATCCTCTCTGTGCTTACGACTATTCAGGTATGTGTGTACCTCCCCAGTTCCTCAGCGGTTAAAATTGAGTGCCCTAGCAACATGTAGGGGAAAACAAAAACTGTCCAGTCATAGATCATTTCAGGGACTCCACAAGGTTCATTGCAGTGAACCATCTCTAATTAAACCACCTTAAGACCATTCTGTCATGTCCCAGCAATCAACCTCCCTAAAGACTAGTCACTTGTTCCTATAGGTGGTCCCATTAAGCATACTGTGATATTTTGCTAATAACGCTTTTAGACTCTTTAATAGAGGACTAGTATACAGCTGCTCCAACATTTTATTGTACTAATGTACTTGTAGCAGATGATGTAGGTGTGGTGTTCAGTGATGTAGGTGTGGTGTTACTTCTATTGTTTGAAATAAAAAAAAATACTTTTTTTTTTTTGTTTTTTTTTTTGGGGGGGGGGGGGGGGGTGGGGGGGATACAGGGTATCAGTTATAAGCATAGGAAGTTTCGTTCTTTTGTAGTCACTCACTATGGTTGTAATAACTGCCTTTCAAATGATAATAACTCTTTTTTTCTTTTTTTTGGAAACTTTCAATGTTAACTTTCAGTTATTTTAAGTGTCCTTCTAATAAGCAAGGTTTTGAGTGGCCTGTCAAACACTCCATTCTTCATGGATTATTATCATAAAAGAAACAAATGCGACTGGTTATTGAAATGGGAATAGCAACTGCTGGCAATTCTCGTCTTGACTTCTTCTTGGTAGAAGCATTTTTACTCAATAGTTAATTGAGAAAAATCCTGAGCCACCTGAACTGAATCTCCTCCAGTACTTTTTAAAGGGGTAGAAATTTTTTTCAGTGGCAGTCAAAAGGGTCCTTTTAATGACTATAAGGTCCGTCCTATTAATCCAGCCAGTTCCATTGCCTCATTTCAGGTCCAGATTAGAAGGGATCTCCTCTAGCTAATGAACGCAGGCATGGAGGTATGGACTATAATCACATAACCCTAATCCCATAACTGGTTCCAACAGACCATACTTTGCCTCGTTAATAGGGTTGAAGTATATGTGAGGTACGAGACTTCCAAAGGTGGAGCTTGTAGCGGAGACATCAGGGAACACAAAGATCCCATGTCTTTCTGCGAGGGAGTTCAACATTTAAGGCACGCAATTTTCTTTGTGGACCAATTGGAGGACCAATGCTTGGCACTTCACCTGCTTGGCACTTCACCTGCCAAGAGACTGAAATTTTCCTTGAGAGCACGAAGCACTTGCATTGGCATGTTCAGATATTCTTTTTGTGAGCTCAAGGAATATGTTGTGTGGTACATTTAGTGTGGTTAATGAATGGGTTCCATTTGGCAAGTGCTGAATACTCCAACTCATTGATTGCACTGTGAGGGTATGTATGTAAAGTTGTCCTTGGAGATGGAATCATGAGAGGCCAGTTAACATTTTTTTCTTCTTTTGATCGTATCAAGGGAGGGGAATAAGGTACACCACAATGTACAGGATTAAAGGGATTCCCTCATTTTCAAGAAGGGGGGGGGGGGGGGGGGGGGGGGGGGGGGAGGATTTAGCTAATGTTGTATATTGAGATTTTTTTTAGAAATCCAACTTTGAAGTGAGAATAGCTATAAGTTAAACTTTTCACCTTTGAAGGTGCTGCACATTATGTTGTGGTATCCACACAGTATTATTAATTAATGTGTTCGCAGACCTCCTCTAATATATCTATTAGTGGTCTCTCTAATAAGACCACCTCTCTCCATTTTAAACCACCAAGCTGACCTGTAATAGTTAGCTATTCTGGTTGGCTTTGTGACCAAGGGTTGCCATGGGCAGTCCTAGATACAGAGCAATAACTCCAATGGTGACCCCTTCAGTTTATAGCACATATGTACATAAGGTTTAATTGGCTGTCTTAGTATAGAACTCCGATGATAGACTGATAGACATACACTATCATGGAATTAATCAAGAGATGTGCTTGCTTTTAATGCTGTGCTGCCATAGGAGCTATCACTCAAGAATGCATAACTTCATGCTAAAAATTAATCAATTGTTCAAATATGTAGGCATTTCCAAACCCTAGCTTGGAATATCATGGGGGATTGAGGCAAGCAAGCTATCAATCAATCATTGCTGCATATACAGACCTCTTGTGGTAGTGTTCTATTTGAATGATGTGTACCCTCATCTCATGAATAAAGGTTCTTGAAGTAAATGATCCATTTCACCACAAGAATGTAACAGTCCATTTCCTGTTTACACACTGCACATGGCAATGATGTATGTATGTTATGTATGCATGTATGTGTGCCCTGTTTGCCATGAATATAGTCCATCCATGTTTATTTGGATTAAAAATTGATTGTGTCATGTCGTGTGTGGATGTGTGTGGATGTCTGTTGCGATGGTACTTCAAAAGACAGTAAATTCCCGGACAATTATGTTTCTAATCTTTACCATTAAAGAAACAAAATGGCTCATCCTTATCTTAGAGATTTCAGTGTAATCAATGCTTCATTTGAAAGTGGGTCGCTATAGAAACAGAAAATAACAAATGATGCTAAAACTTCAGCGTAGTTTTCATAACTGTGAACAGTTTGTATTTGCCTCTCAGATTGAAAGTTATTAGTATCCATGTATTGACATAATGCCTGTATCAATAATAGAGAAATGCTAATAATTAGTTGCCATGGACACGAAGTGGATGAATACTGTGCCAAGTTGTGAAAATAGGACTAAATAGAGTGAAAGGGTATTCATGGCCGTCATAATTATCTTTGTCATTAGAACAGTTATGGTATGGAATTTGGATTCAATTCATGTCCAATTAAAAAATTGTGAGAGGCAGGGGTCACTTGAAATAGTTAACTACAACCAATTTTATCTGGTCAAATTCCTATCAAAAATTGTATTAGGAATATCATAACATCGGTGGCAATGGGGATTAGATAAATCCAGACATTATTATTGCCTAGCAATGGGGATCTCTAGCTATCAAATTGACTTCTTTTTTTTTCCTCCTCAGCTATTACAGTTATTGATCAGAGTGAGAGAATGACCTTTGGCTCCTCTAACTTGAGCCTCCATGCCACCCTCCCTTTAAACGGAGTCGGGGACACAGAGTGGAGACTGAATGACTCCAAAATCACCAACAACCAAGATGGATTCCTCCTCTCCACTACCACCAGGTCCCATACCAAACAGATCAAGCTACAAGTGTCTTCCTTCAATGCTGGTCTCCATGTGGGGACGTATAGTCTTCTAATCACCACTGTCTCTGGCAAGTACATCGTGGCTCACTGGAAAGTCGTACTTCCTGGTAAGCACTGGCTCTCAAATAACTTTCAAGCATTTAAAACTATTGAATGTAGTGGCACTGTGCCCAGTTTTAGAGGTCATGATGATACCTTATATTAAATAGTGTTTGAGCACCAATTAGAGTAATTTGGAGATCAGTTTTTTCAGGAACTTACACTGTTCCATGTCCTAGTAGTGTAACATTCAATCATGTAAACAGGAAGAAATCCTCAGCACCAGAGAGAGAGAGAGAGAGAGAGAGAGAGAGAGAGAGAGAGAGAGAGAGAGAGAGAGAGAGAGAGAGAGAGAGAGAGAGTTGACAATACCTTGTGCTTTATCCATTAGCATGTGAATGTCCATTCTCTTTTGGATGTTACATAAGCACCTAGTTGCTCAGATCTGAGAGAGCATGAGAAATGCTTGTGACCCTTGCAACTGTTACACCTTTTGCAGAGTGTTTTCTCTGAAGGAGCATGATTCCAAATGGCTTTCTCTGAAGGAGCATGAGAAATGCTTATGACCCGTGCAACTGTTACACCTTTTGCCGAGTGTTCTAAATAGCTTTCTCTGAGGGAGCATGATTCCAAATGGCTTTCTCTGAGGGAGCATGAGAAATGCTTATGACCCGTGCAACTGTTACACCTTTTGCCGAGTGTTCTAAATGGCTTTCTCTGAGGGAGCATGAGAAATGCTTATGACCCATGCAACTGTTACACCTTTTGCCGAGTGTTCTAAATGGCTTTCTCTGAGGGAGCATGATTCCAAATGGCTTTCTCTGAAGGAGCATGAGAAATGCTTATGACCCGTGCAACTGTTACACCTTTTGCCGAGTGTTCTAAATGGCTTTCTCTGAGGGAGCATGATTCCAAATGGCTTTCTCTGAGGGAGCATGAGAAATGCTTGTGACCTGTGCAACTGTTACACCCTTTGCCAAGTGCATTCCAAATACTGAAGGAGCATGAGAAATGTTTATGACCCATGCAATTGTTACACCTTTAGCCGAGTGTAGCAATTAGCTTGATCTGAGGTGAACATGGGAGCACAGATGTTCTACACCCAGTGTTTTACTGCGACAGAATAAGTTACATTATTTGTGACAGAATAACTTACATTATTGTCTCCCTTCAACCACTTCATATTTAGGCTTGAGGTCAGCATGTTTCCATCAACAGAGCATTGTGCGTTCAGTCTAGGAAACTTTTTTTTAAAGAGCTGCTGCTGCTGGATGGCTCTGGTGGATAATCACAACACAGAGATGGTCTAGTCATGTTTAGTTACTTTCCTTAAAAAGTGGTAGCTATCCACGTGTAGTAATCCATTCCCTAAATCTTTTTTTTGAAGTGTCCGAGCTTATTTCAGGGATGGTGGCATCAGATGTGTTGTGTCCTGACAGAAAGATGTTGCCTCAAAGACATGTTCTAACAGATGTATCCTGACAGATGTGTCCTGAAAGATGTATCCTGACAGATGTGTCCTGAAAGATGTGTCCTGAAAAAAAACATGTCCTGACAGACATGTCCTGATCAGATCACATGCATGCACACAATTTAGGGATTTAGCATCAACTCATTCAGTTTTCCTGCATAATAAGACGTACTGATAATGAGTGGGAATTCTTGAGTGTTCTGTCCTTTGTTAGTTTGTAGCTTTCAAGAAATGAGTGTACCTTCTACTAATTGTTGCTGTTCGGGTACAACATAAGAATTAGTGTTTGCTTGTGTCACAATGCCATGGAAGAGCAAGTGGTACAGCAAGTCTAGTATGCATGGCATGTCTTAAAAGTGTTTAATAAGACTCAGAGACTCGACTATTAGCTATCAACCAGACGAATAAAGTCAAGTCGGACGTAATCAATACGTCATTTTCCATTGGACTGACAAGTGTCCACATTCTTTTCTTGTTTGTAAACCTTTGATATTTGACTTATCAACCCACATAACTTTCATTTTTCATTTCATTTGTTTATGTACACTGTACGACTGATACAACGTAAGAACTGGAACTAATTTTCGGGGTCATTACTGCAGCACCCAGTGCCCTAGTTATGATGAGCTGATATGTAGTTGGTTGGGAAATGACTTCTTCTTTCTTAATTATTTCTATTTCAGTTTTGGGTTCCTTTCTGCACGAACCTCAGAATCTCCAGATCACAGCCAACCAGTTAGCAGCCTTTCAGTGCCACGCCTCCCATTCCTTCCCTCCCTACGAGATCACATGGTACAAAGACAGGAGGCCAGTGGACGTAGATGCTAGCAGGGGGCGTCTCCATGTCTCCCCTGACACAGGGACCCTGTACATTCGGAACGTGGGCATGGGAGATTCGGGGATGTACCAATGCAAGGTAGCCAACATTGCCGGAGAACGAATGAGTAGTTCAGGACAACTCAGCATCATGCAGGACCCTCCCACTTCAGGTACATAGATCCCATATAAGATCCCACATACCCCTAATTTGAAAGAAGCAACAATATAGAGGAAACAGATCAAAGATGATGTCCACAAACCCTTTAACGAACCAATCAAATCGACTGTATGTAGCTTTAATGGGATTATATACAACACACCATAACTTAAATGAGATATTCTGGTTGAAGAATTGTTTTCATTTTCTGTCTCTTCTGTTATCATGGGAGGTGGTCTCTTCAGGGAGGTCTAAATAGCAGTGGAGTAGGAACATTGGGGGTCACAGGCCAGGCCCCCTCCCCCCTAAATTCTAACAACTTGACTTAATTCAATATTCTGTGGTAGCAAATTAGGTGTTGTTGGGACATGACAGAGTGGCCTAATAGGGAAATACTCTGTGATCTGATTAGTCTGTATGTATGTAGAATTCCTCTCTTCTCTCTTGTATTGTGCAGACACCACCAACCAGGGAAGTATTTATATAAGACCTCGCAACACTTCAGTGCTGGAGGGTGAGGACTTTGTCATGGAGTGTGTGGGGAAACTGGCTCGCACTGCGGCAACCTACACCCGTTTCTACCGCCGACCCGACATAGGACGTGCGGTCCACAGCTTCATGTACCCTCAGGCTACTGGAATGCCTCAGTATCGGCTGGAAAATGTCTCTCTAGAGCAAAGTGGTTTGAGGTTCAGTTGCGATTTTGTGCCCGAGTCTTTGATGAGCATAGTCCATCAACAAACCACTCTCACAGTGCATGGTGAGTTGACCACTTCGTACGTACAGTGGAAAAAATAAAATTAAAGAGTAGAAGGTCAGTCCTCTTAGAATCAGAAGGTGTTATTATTAATGGTGCCCCCAGATAAGATGTACTTTGTAGGTAAAGTGTTGCCTACATGGCACGTGCTACTATTATCACAAAAGCTAATACAGTTTCTTTGTTGGTACATCTCTGCAGCTCCCATTGCCATTACCCATATCTTGAGTTCCCATCAGGGGGTGATAGTGGACGCCCCTGCCCGCTCCCTTCCCCTGAACTCCAATGTGACCATCAGCTGCCGGTACAAGGGAGCACCACCTCCCACTGCTATCGTTTGGTACCGGAATGGAACACAAGTAGGAAATGGTGCCGATTTGTCCTTGAATGTGAATAATTTTCGGGAGTCTGACATTTATCAGTGCGTTGCATTTAACCAGCATGGAACCGGACATGCCAACCACTATCTCTGCCTGGAAGATCCAGGTAATGTACTTCCCATGCAGTCAGTTGCTAGATACGATGAGGGAATTTGGAGAATATTAATTATTTATTGACGTTGAAGGTGAAAGTGTAACCAGATTGGAGTCTTGATTACTTCAGAAATGAATGTTTCTTATCATTAATGTCTGTTGAGTTTGGAGTGGAGTAAGAGAGAGACTTTGTATTGTGTTTCATAACCAGAGTGGTTCATATTTTATTGGGGGGGGGGGGGGGGGGGGGGGGGGGGGGGGGGAGTAATAAGTCACACACACATACATGCAAAAGAGAGCACTTGAGAGAGAAGATGTGAATTAGTGATTGTGTCTGTTAATTATAGCAAATTAGCACTGGAAAAGGTGCTCATTGTGAAGGCTTATTGGATTCACACTTCTTTTAGCACACTTAGTTGATTCACACTTCTTCTAGCACAACTCACACTTCTTCTACTAGCCTTAGTTGATTCACACTTCTTCTATCACACTAGCCTTAGTTGCCATCCCAACACATTGCACAAGATTAACTAGCATGGAGTACATTCACTTATTAGTGGCTTTTTACACCTTCTCAGAGAAAATGGCAACAAAGTTTGAAGTTACAACAGTTTTAATTTAAATATTTTCTTGTTATTGGTAGCTATGGTTACCACAAACTTCCTACTTATCACCACCACAGATGCAGTGCCAGGCCCAGTTTCATTCCAAGTCCAGGCTGATACCAATTCCAGCATCTACTTGGAATGGGATGCAGTTTCCTCCAATGCCGACAATGTCCTGATCCAGTACGAGGTCACAGTTTCCATTACATCCTCTCCCATGGTGGCACCGGCAGACATCTCAACTGTGTACCTCTGGGACAGAAGGAGTGCAGTGGTGAGTGGACTGAGACCCAACACCCTCTACCGTGTGATGGTGAGAGCATCTTCATTGAAGGGATTTGGACCTACCACAGAAAAACAAGTCAGAACCTTCCCTAACAGTGAGTCAGTTATTCCTCCTAATGATTGACCTTTAACCTTATCCTTAATGATTGAATGATTGACCTTTAACCTTTCTCTCCAGCACCCTCTGAGCCAATTCCCGTCAGCAACTTCACAGTCAAGCGTTCCAGAGACGGCGAGTCTCTAATCATCCAGTGGATCTTGTACACACCCACCAACTGGACCTCTGGATCCTTCCCAGTGCATACCTATCAGGTCCAGTATCGCCTCATTAACCAGACGTCAGACATTGGGGGGTTCATCAATGTGAGTGGAAGGGAACGTGTAGCCACAGTCAGTAACCTCCTCAACCATTCAGAGAATTATGAGGTATGTTAGTAATAACATTCAAGTGTGCTTCAGGAAGCCACACCCCACATCCTTTGATGTGGGAAAATGTACTATTGCTAAGTTTTCAGCTGCTGACTACACTATATATGGTCCTGTATTGGCATGTCATCCTATAGACTACATTACTGGAATTTGGCTTTTTTTTCGTTGTTAAAATATTTTCGGATGCATGTTACTACCCAAAAATATTATTAATCAAGAGTTAAAACTAATGAAAAGCATTCAAAATTAAATTAACATGAATATTGTTCTCATGAATTATGAACTATATCCTATAGGCCAGAGTGAGGGTACAACTTCCATTCCACCGAGACCCTTCGCAGTACACCTATTCACCATGGAGTGAGTATCGGGAAGTAGATGGTGTAACCACCCTCCCGTCCCCCAGCCCCACCGAAGGCATCAACGGGAACAATATCATGAAGAATGGGACCCTAGTGATCATCTTGGTGGTGGTGGTCCTGGTCTTGATCATCATTGTAGCTGTCATCCTGGGAGTCATGTTGTACTACTGGCATCACAAGAAGTAAGCAAAACGGAAAATAGTCTCCTTCATCCCCTCCCTCCCCCTCCCCCTCATCCCTCCCCCTCCCCCTCATCCCTCCCCCTTCTTCCCCCCTCTCACCTCCCTCTTCCTTCCTTCCTTCCTCCTCCCCCCCCTTCCCTCCCCCTCCCTCCTCACCTCCTCTTCCTTCCTCTTCCTCCCCTCCCCCTTCCCTTCTCCTCCCTCCTCTCACCTCCTCTTCCCTCCCCCTCCTCCCTCTCACCTCCCTCCCCTCCCTCCTCTCACCTCCTCTTCCCTCCCCCTCCTCCCTCTCACCTCCCTCCCCCTCCCTCCTCTCACCTCCTCTTCCTTCCTCCTCCTCCCCTCCCCCTTCCTTCCTCCTCCTCTTGTAGAATAACAAGAGTGATGCACCATCAGCAATATAACTACATAGAGAACACGACAACATTTTCTGATGATGAGAATAGTCTATTAAATATCTAGTAGCTACATGAAAAAATGACAGTAATTCCACATTTCCATTACAGATGGGTTTGTTCAAATGTGCATGAGTAGAATCCTTTAGGTGGACAGATTACCGTTCCAGTCCTGAATCATGTCATTATGGAAAGGAATCTGATTCCTTTACTTGACTGTTGGATTTTCAGGAAGTGTAGATTTGTCTTTCTTTGGTTACTGAGGCAGGATTGCTTCGGATTCTTCTTCTAAGCATGCTAATCTGTTTAGCATCCAGAGGCTATTTGAAATTGTTCGAAACAGCATTTTCAATGGGGCCAGTCTTCTGGATTCTTGAGGTCGATGTAGCTAGTTGTATCTGTAGAGGCAAATAATCACACTAACAGTCAAATCAACAATAATATCAACACTAATAAAAGAACAAAGAGGAGAATAGTTTTTATTAACAACATTGTATATATTAGTACATGAAATTCACAATAATCCTACTCACTCTTTATTTGTTCCTTCTAGCTCGTCTCCCCTTCTCTCAAAATGTAGCAGGGATTAGTCCCTCAGCCTGGGCCATACAATAATAATAATAATAATAATAATAATAATAATAATAATAATAATAATAATAATAATAAAGATTTGCCACACCCCTTAATTATATTTCCAATGAGTGTTGTTTTACATTTTGTTGTCTTTTCCTTTCAGACCAGGTGGTGTATACTCCATAGCAGCTGCTCAACAACGACGAAAGAATCGCTATAAAGTAGCTTTCGAGGCCTCCACTGACACCAATAACTCGCATCAGACACCAATTCCAAATAATGCCTCCCTGGGCATGACCACTCATGCCCCCTCCAATGATGTCAACACTTGCACTGACTTTCCCGGGAGACATGGAGTGCCAACCATCTCTGTTGTGGACACATCAAGAATACTAGGACGTCGTCATACGGGGCATGGGGCAGACAGCTGGACTGAGGAGTTTGACCATTTGGAGTCTCTCGTGACAACACTTAACGACACAGTCAGCTCCATGACCACGCCTCTCCAGGACAACTCAGCTAGTAGTTTAAGTCCAAGTCCTACAACCAATGAGATTGCAGTGTCACTCTCCTGCGAGGAAGGTGACAAAGATGGCAATGATGAAGCCCTCAATGCTGAGTTAATGCAAAGATCAGATGCATCAGAGCATCATAAACCTCATGTGAATTCAAATCTTATTGAGGCGGAGGAGGAAGGAGGGTCTCCTCCTGCCTCAGGGGGTGTGGACCCCGAGGGGAACTATAATCTGATCAATGAGGGGAGTGATACTTCCATCATTAAAGAGAACCCTGGGGCACTGGAATCGGATTCTTCCCCACCTGTGTCCGATAATGATTCCAGAATGAAATTCCCTCAAAGTGGACGGTTTCCTTCCAGTTCTACGGGAATGGATTTGTATTCCAGTACCAATACCATCGAGACTGTGATAGAGGTAGAAAAAGCTGCTGACTCAGCGGGAGATGAAATGGATGCAGCTGCCTCTGAAAGTAACTTGGCATTGGCAGCAGGGTCAGAGGTCGGCTGTAACGAGGGTGGAAGGTCAGTGGAGGTGAAGGAGATGGATGTGAACTTTGTTGAACTGCTGCAGTTTGGGGACAGCATGGACCTTCAGATGGAGAGGAGGGTAGCACCTCGTCACATGGTGTGATTGTGATAAAGTGGAGAGTCATGTGACAGGCATGTGACAGTCAGTCAAAGGTATACAACAGGACATAATCCGTCATGTATTAACACAATCATAAAACAATCACTTGTACAGCATTTAATATTATTTTTTTATTTTAAATTGTCAATCTTATTAGGATTATTATTTTAAAAACTTGTTCCTACAATTTTTTCCCTCTCTCCCCCACCCTATTCTTTCATCACCCCCCTCTCCTCCGAGACGGAGTCCCCCACCCCCTCCCCCCCCCCCCCCCTCTCCCACCTCCTTCCCCTCTCCCCAAATCACTTTCAATTGTAACATACAGAACTATGATCCATGCAACTTCAAATTCATGATTTCCATTTCATTGTTTAGCTAGCGTCACACTATGTTGAAAGAATAGCGTTGTCAGCAAGGAAGGCAGGCAGGGCTAAGTGATATAGCATTGATGTGTACTGTACACAGAAGAAAAATTAATGCTTTATAAAAAATAATCACTTTATAGCTATAGCTAGATACATGTACAGTAGTTAGTTAGTTAGCTACTGTCACATTAGTACTGCAATGTCAGTCCTCTTTTGTATTTCATTATGCCAACCTCCAGCCACTAATATCTCTCTATCTGAGATCATCACACTGGTGCACTGATAATGCTGAGGTGGCAATTCTCCAACTTTCACCCACTCCACAATCTCGGGTTGATAGAGGTGAATTGCAGTCACTGGTTCATAATCCTTGCATCCACCCAATGCAAATAGAGACCCATTGATGGAGAGTGGAGTGGACTCAGAAACCTGCAGTCCAGACACCTCCTTCCAGATCTGACCTTCCCCCTTTGTAGCACTCTTTGGATTGAGCAGTTGAGATGTTAGAGCTGAGAGGGACACACTGTACACTTTATTAGTAGAATCACCAAATCTTGTATACCCACCCATGAAGTAACACATGTCACCTACTGTAGCTGTCTTCATGCTAGTCCATGCTGTTGGAGTTGGAGGTCCAGTGTACCATTGCTTATTGATAGTGTCCATGATCTCAACTGATGAGAGATAATTTCCTTGTTCAGACGTGCCTCCAGCCACCACCAGCCATTGGTTATATGTAACTGCAGAGCAGTGTGAACGTGCTGTGGGCATTTCAGGATAGGGGTGTGTCCATTTCTTGCTTTCAGCTCTCCATGCACCTAGTAATTTTATTTTACTGTCTTGTTCATCTCCACCCACTAAAACAAGTTGGTTATTTATATTTGTCATCCCGAAATGGCGTGCTCTATATGGAGGTAACGTGACCCATTTCCCTGAGAGAGTGTCGTATTCCATGACTATGTAATTCTCGCGGGCATATGAGGTGGTGTCTTCTCCCCCAACATATACCTTTTGCTGGACCCTCACTGATTGTATGTATCCTGCCTTTCTTAATGGCATGTCTGGACCATGCCTCCATATCAGCTGGAGTGATGTAAGGGGTTCCTAATGGAATGATACAGCTATAAAAGCCAAGATGTTGAATGTAATCACCATTAACCTTCGCTCCCTCCAGCTGCAGTCCTTGACTGGTCCTCAGTGCTTCTGTCAGTCTGCTGATCTCAGCTTCCTTACTTTGTAACTCTTCCTGCAGCTTGATTTCCCTCATCTTAAAACATGATGATATAAAGTAGCTGAGGGAATATAGCTAATAAGTCAGACACCTAGCTATCAGGTAAAATATTGGCTAAGCATCTCAATTATCATTGGAATTATGTTACTGTGTTCAGCTGTCAAGGTGGCACTCTTGAGATGTATAATGGTACAGCCTTTACCTCTGACTCCCTCTGCAGTCGTCGGAGTTGTTCATCCTTAGCTTCGGTCTCCCTTTGCATCTGTTTGAGTTGCTTATCATGAGCTCTTACTTCAGTTTGTAGTTGCTGAATATGATCATCTTTAGTGACAATTTCTGCCTGCAATCTTCTTTCCCTCAACTGCATTAATAGTCATGCAGAGGTCATACACTTTACTGTCACTTCTAGGACTGAAAAAAGGTACTCACTTCTAAATCTCTTCCAATTTCTTCCTGAAAATATAACAACAGCAAATGAAATTATTAAGGATGGGTCTTGTGTTTCTAGCCACCTGTTGTTGAGTCAGTTCCTCTATTCTTCTGTCTTTCATCTTCATTTCCTTCAAGAGAATCACTTTGTTGATATCCAGTTTGACCAGACTGCTACCATACCCTCCTTCAACCTCCAGCCTCATCCTCTGCAGTCTCTCCAGCACCTCTTCAGTGACTGGTCTTTCAGCTGGAGCATTGTGCAGACACTGCTTGATCAGCTGGACTAGAACAGGGTGTTTCACACCAAAATCATGCTCTAGTAACTCAATGTATTCTCCTCGACGTTCTAGCTCAGTTCTGGCTCGGATATCTTGAGCATTGTCAGGATTGAGGAAAGTGCTCTCAAGAAGGTTGCCAGGGAATATCTAATGATAGGAATGATGAATGCATGTTAATATTGAGTGTGGCCACTAACCTGTGTTACAGTGTAGACTCAGAGGGCAAGGTGGCCAAAGGAGAAGATGTCCAGGGATGGTCCATAGCGGTGAGTGGCACTCATGGCCTCTGGAGGCATGTACACCAGTGTCCCTGGCAACTGTGTGAGTGTCCTAGCCATCTGACCAGGCCTCGTGTTGATAATGCGGGAGTTTCCCATGTCTGTGATCTTGGCCACCAGAGAGGAAGTGAGGAGAATATTTCTAGAAGTCAAATCCCTGTGGATGACTGGAGGTGTCCTCTTGTGGAGGTAGACCAGTCCACTGGTCACGTCCACCAGGACAGAGCATTTTAGGGAGAGAGGGAGGCCAGGCATGTGCTCCAGCAGGTCGTCAAGACTTGTCTCCAGTCGTTCCATCACCAGTAGAGGCAGCTGAATCCCTGGGAGGAAGCACAGGCCTAGGAACAGGGTGATGTTGGGGTGACGGAGACTGGACATCAACTGACACTCCTGCTCGTACTTTCTGACCACATCAGCTACTCCTTCATTGTCAGCTTCTATGAGAGATTCATGGAGCTTCTTACCAGCACACACTAGATGCTGGTACTTCACCTGTGGAAGAACAGCAGTTGATTACCAGTCCATGACAGGGAAGTCCCTCCTGTAGACATATAATGGAGCACTGACCTCTTCCACTGAACCAAAAGAGCCTGTTCCCAGAACCTTGCCAGTTGGAATAACATCAGTCAGCATAAACTGCTGTAGATGGCGGTTGTTTCTGAAGGCATCAGCCACACCACGTCTTCTCAAGAACGCCATGCAAGTTTATAAGGTAAGGCGGAGCAATGTGGGGCAATTTTCTTCGCGTCCACCCTTGATCACTAAAAATCGTATGGAAGTTTAGGCCGCATCAAATTAATTACTTGTTTATCATCCTAATTTCTTCCAAAATTAGGAGAGGGGGGGAGGCTTTTATTTTTATTTTTTATTGGTTTCCATGGCACCTGTTTGATTATGAAAACATACAAAAAGCTGAAGTTCCACAAAAAAGTCAGTTAAAAGTAACTTTATTTGAAGAATAACAAATACCATAATTTAATAGCCACCAAAACTGAAATTACACTGAAAATCACGCCTAAATTTTAAGTAAAATACACCATGCACATGCTCAGTAGAAATAAAATTAAAAGTCCATAAGAGCAAAAATTAGGAGAGGGAGGGGATGATAAACAAGTAATTAAGTTGATGTGGCCTTATCAAAGTTGTCGAGATAACTGTGCTCATTACTCCGGAGAGAGTAGGAAGAAAAATTACTGACTACAGCCATACACACGATGAATGTAAATATTTTTCTTTGCTGACAATAAGGCCACTATTAATAGAATGATTGTTTCCTGTCCACCGCCCGCGTATTGAAAATGTCACCGCATCAAAAAATATTATTACATGCCATTGCTCATGCGCGCAGTAGAGCGCGCACATTTGGAGCTCTTTTTGGGAAAGCCCGTGGTGAATGACTAGTCTCGCGGCCCGCGAGACTAGTGAATAATGAAGACAGGACCCTTGAGACAAACAACGAAGCAGTAATATAATAACCGCCCGCCCGCAGCACTTGTGAATATCTTCTTGGACAGGAAACTAGGATTCTATAAATAGTGGCCTAAAATAGTCATATTATTTCTGCTATATCAGTTCTCTTCAGTCTCATCCCAAATAGTTCATCCACACCTCCAGCCACTAAAATTTCTCTATCTGAGATCATCATACTGGTGCACTGATAATGTTGGTGTGGTGCATCTCCAACTTTCACCCACTCATCAGTCTCGGGTTGGTAAAAGTGTATCGAAGTCACTGCTTCACCATCCTCCCATCCACCCAATGCAACTAGAGAGCCATTGATCGAAAGGGGAGTAGGCTTGGAAACCTGCAGTCCAGACACCTCCTTCCAGATTGACATTTCCCCTTGATTACTCTTTGGATCGAGCAGTTGAGATGTGAGAGTTGAGAGGGACACACTGTACACCTTATCGATAGGACCTGCAAATCTTGTATAACCACCCATGAAGTAACATGTGTCACCTACTGTAGCTGTCTTCATGCGAGTCCATCCTGTTGGAGTTGGAGGTCCAGTGTACCATTGCTTGATGATAGTGTCCATGATTTCAACATAATTTCTTTGCCCAGACTGGTATCCAGCCACCACCAGCCAATCTTTATACGTAACTGCAGAGCATTGTGAATATGCTGTAGGCATGTCAGGATAGGGGTGTGTCCATTCCTTGCTTTCTGCTCTCCATGCACCCAGTAATTTTACTTCACTACCTTGCTCTTTTCCACCCACTAAAACAAGTTGATTGTTGACCTTTGCCATCCCAAAATGGCATGCTCTATATGGAGGTAACGTGGCCCACTTCCCTGAGAGAGTGTCGTGTTCCATGACTATGAAGTCATTCTTATGGCCAAATAAGGAGGTATCTCCTCCACCAATGTAAACCTTTTGCTGGACCATCACGGACTGTACATAATACCCTCCCACTCCAAATGGCATATCTGGACCACATCTCCATCTTAGCTGGAGTGGTGACTTCAACGTAAGGGGTTCCTAATGGAAGCAAGTGTCATTGAATGTGACCACCATTACCCTCTTTACCTTCTTTGCTCCCTCCAGTTGCATTTTCCTCAGTTCTTCTGCCAGTCTGCTGATCTCAGCTTCTTTACTTTGTAACTCCTCCTGTAACCGAACTTCCCTCATCTTGAAAACCTGATGATTTATAACATTGTGGACCATATAGCTAGATAGCTATTTCTAGCAATAAAAGTATAGCTAGCTGCTAAAGTTAATAGATTGGCAATTATGATAATCTTACAGTGTGCAGTTACTGTGAGGGTGGTCCTTTTGAGATGTATAAAGGTATGTCCTTTAATTACCTCTGACTCCCTCTGCAGTAACTGGAGTTGTTCATCTTTCGCATCTGCCTCTATCTGTAACTGTTCAAGTCGTTCGTCCTTAGCCTCTGCCTCAATCTGTACCTGTTTGAGTCGCTCTTCATTATCCCCTGCCTCCTTCTGCAGTTGTTGGAATTGCTTGTCCTTTTCCTCTGCCTCCCTCTGCAGCTGTTGAAGGCATTGGTCTTTAGTCTCTGTCTCCTTCTGGATCTGTCCAAGTTTCCTATCACGAGTTCGTACTTCAGTTTGTAGCTGCTGAATGTGATCATCCTTAGCGACAACTTCTGCTTGCAGTTTTTGATTTTCTCTTTCCCTAAACTGCATTATTTATACTAGCACTAGTAACTGTTCACTTCTAGGACTGTAAAAGGTACTCACTTTTAAATCTTCTCCAATTTCTTCCTGGAAACGAAACAACAGTAAATGAAATAAGGATGGGTCTTGTGTTTCTAGCCACCTGTTGTTGAGTCAGTTCCTCTATTCTTCTGTCCTTCATCTTCATTTCCTTCAAGAGAAGCACTTTATGAATATCCAGTTTGACCAGATTGCTACCATACCCTCCTTCAACCTCCACCCTCATCCTCTGGAGTCTTTCCAGCAATTCTTCAGTGGCTGGTCTTTCAGCTGGAGCATTGTGCAGACACTGCTTGATCAGCTGGACTAGGACAGGGTGTTCGAAACCAAATTTATTTTCTAAAAGCTTGATGTATTCTCCTCGACGTTCTAGTTCAGTTCTGGCTCGGATATCTTGAGGATTGTCAGGATTGAGGAAAGTGCTCTCAAGAAGGTTGCCAGGGAATATCTAATGATAGGAATGATGAATGCATGTTAATATTGAGTGTGGCCACTAACCTGTGTTACAGTGTAGAGGGCAAGGTGGCCAAAGGAGAAGATGTCAAGTGATGGTCCATAGCGGTGAGTGGCACTCATGGCCTCTGGAGGCATGTACACCAGTGTCCCTGGCAACTGTGTGAGTGTCCTAGCCATCTGACCAGGCCTCGTGTTGACAATACGGGAGTTTCCCATGTCCGTGATCTTAGCCACCAGAGAGGACGTAAGGAGGACATTTCTGGAAGTCAGGTCCCTGTGAATGACTGGAGGTGTCCTTTTGTGGAGGTAGACCAGTCCACTGGCCACATCCTCCAGGATTGAGCGTTTTAGGGAGAGAGGGAGGCCAGGCATGTGCTCAAGCAGGTCATCCAGACTTGTCTCCAGTCGCTCCATCACCAGTAGAGGCAGTTGAGTCCCTGGGAGGAAGCACAGACCAAGGAACTGGGTGATGTTGGGGTGACGGAGGCTGGACATCAACTGGCACTCCTGTTCGTACTTTCTGACCACATCAGCCACTCCTTCATTGCCAGCTTCTATGAGAGATTCATGGAGCTTCTTACCAGCACACACTAGATGCTGGTACTTCACCTATTAAAAACCAGTAGCTAATTACCAGTCTATGGTAGGGAATCCCCCCTGTACTGACCTCTTCCACTAAACCAAAAGAGCCTGCTCCCAGAACCTTGCCAGTTGGAGTGACATTCGTAAGCATAAACTGCTGTAGATGGCAGTTGTTTCTGAAGGCTTCAGCCACGCCACGCTTTTTCAAGAATGCCATATATATATCTAATCTGGTGGCGCCTACCCTTTACCTCCTTACTGTGCTGCATATGCAATCATGAAAGGGGTGGGGCTCTGGCTTGATTCCCAGTCTCTGAGGTGAAATGCAAGAATCTAAGTCTTCCATCTAATTGTGGGAGACTTTCATATCCATGTTTATTGGGTAAAGCGGGGTATTCCGGTCACTCTATCACTGGTATGTTCAGTCCCTCAAAACGCTAAAATGTCAAGCAGCTGGCCCAGCTAAAAATTCAACATTGTAGCTACATACATAACAGAAAGTTATTCAATTGCTGCTATATCAGTTCTCATTCGTTTCACCCCACTATCTTCACCTCCAGCCACTAACATCTCTCTATCTGAGATCATCACACTGGTGCACTGGAAATGCTGAGGTGGCAAGTCTCCAACTTTCACCCACTCCCCAGTCTCGGGTTGATAGAGGTGAATTGCAGTCATTGCTTTACGATCCTTCCATCCACCCAATGCAAGTAGAGAGCCATTGATGGAGAGTGGAGTGGACTCGGAGACCTGCAGTTCAGACACCTCCTTCCAAATTGATATTTCCTCTTGATTTATACTCTTTGCATCGAGCAGTTGAGATGTGAGAGCTGAGAGGGACACACTGTACACTTTATTAGTAGAACCACCAAATCTTGTATACCCACCCATGAAGTAACATGTGTCACCTACTGTAGCTGTCTTCATGCTAGTCCATGCTGTTGGAGTTGGAGGTCCAGTGTACCATTGCTTATTGATAGTGTCCATGATCTCAACTGATGAAAGACGATTTCCTTGTTCCGACTTCCCTCCAGCCACCACCAACCATTTGTTATATGTAACTGTAGAGCAGCGTGAACGTGCTGTGGGCATTTCAGGATAGGGGTGTGTCCATTTCTTGCTTTCAGCTCTCCACACACCCAATAATTTTATTCGATCTTGTTCATATCCACCCACTAAAACAAGTTGGTTGTTGATCTTCGTCATCGCAAAATCACGTGCTCTATATGGAGGTAACGTGGACCATTTCCCTGAGAGAGTGTCATATTCCATGATCATGAAGTAACTATCGTTATAGGATGAGGTGGTGTCTCCTCCTCCAACATAGACTTTTTGCTGGACCATCACTGACTGCAGATAAGCTCCCATTCCAAATGGCATGTTTGGACCACGCCTCCATCTTAGCTGGAGCGGTAACTTCAATGTAAGGGGTTCCTAATGGAAGCGAGTGTGAATGATAAGATAAAAGTCAGACATTGAATGTGACCACCATTACCCTCTTACCTTCTTTGCTCCCTCCAGCTGCAGTCCTTGGCTGGTCCTCAGTGCTTTTGTCAGTCTGCTGATCTCAACTTCTTTACCTTGCAACTCTTCCTGCAATTCCTAGAGAGGAAGTAACTAAAAATCTTTCATAGCATGAGCCTCCTCCTCCTCCTCTGTGGTTGCTATATTAGCTAACTATCCACTGCCAATTTTTTGTTGGACAACAATTTTAAGCACAGTGACTTCATATTGTATTATTCCACATTGGAAAATGGTAGTTTTACATGGCCCCACATTATAGAATGGTTTAGCTATATATTATGGACACACATTATAGAATGGTCTATATAGCTATATCATGGCCCCTTTAGCTATATCATGGACACACATTATAGAATGGCTATATCATGGCCCCTTTAGCTATATCATGGACACACATTATAGAATGGTCTATATAGCTATATCATGGCCCCTTTAGCTATATCATGGACACACATTATAGAATGGTCTATATAGCTATATCATGGCCCCTTTAGCTATATCATGGACACACATTATAGAATGGTCTATATAGCTATATCATGGCCCCTTTAGCTATATCATGGACACACATTATAGAATGGTCTATATAGCTATATCATGGCCCCTTTAGCTATATCATGGACACACATTATAGAATGGTCTATATAGCTATATCATGGCCCCACGTTATAGAATGGTTTAGCTATATCATGATAGAATGGTTTAGCTATATCATGGACACACATTATAGAATGGTCTAGCTATATCATGGCCCCACGTTATAGAATGGTTTAGCTATATCTTGGACACACATTATAGAATGGTCTAGCTATATCATGGCCCCACGTTATAGAATGGTTTAGCTATATCTTGGACACACATTATAGAATGGTTTAGCTATATCATGGCCCCACGTTATAGAATGGTTTAGCTATATCTTGGACACACATTATAGAATGGTCTAGCTATATCATGGCCCCACGTTATAGAATGGTTTAGCTATATCTTGGACACACATTATAGAATGGTCTAGCTATATCATGGCCCCACGTTATAGAATGGTTTAGCTATATCTTGGACACACATTATAGAATGGTCTAGCTATATCATGGCCCCACGTTATAGAATGGTTTAGCTATATCTTGGACACACATTATAGAATGGTTTAGCTATATCATGGCCCCACGTTATAGAATGGTTTAGCTATATCTTGGACACACATTATAGAATGGTCTAGCTATATCATGGCCCCACGTTATAGAATGGTTTAGCTATATCTTGGACACACATTATAGAATGGTTTAGCTATATCATGGCCCCACGTTATAGAATGGTTTAGCTATATCTTGGACACACATTATAGAATGGTCTAGCTATATCATGGCCCCATGTTATAGAATGGTTTAGCTATATCATGGACACACATCATAGAATGGTCTAGCTATATCATCCATGCCCCCACATTATAGAATGGTTTAGCTATATCATGGCCCCACACTTTTGTTGGGTGCTCTGATATATCATCAGTTGTCAAATATCATATCAAATTCTCTATAGCCATTGGCTACTCCCAGAAGAGCTTCTAAGCTGGTACTCAATCAGGAATATTAGCTATTCCCTTGGGATCTTTCAATGTGGCAAGGGAAATTTTGTGTGATTGAAATTTTAACTGCTGGCTCAAGAATACGTAGGACACTGGATCAGATTTGGGTTCCTTATCTATGATGCCTGCCATGAGATAACAAGAAGAGCTGCTCCAGAACAAATATCAAACTTACTGCTTGTACCGTTGCATGCACTCAATAATTATAAGCATTTCTAAATTCATGCAATTCCTCCATGCATAGTACGTAGCTATACCTCGCTCTCCTTCTGCAACTGTTGGAGCTGTTCATCCTTAGCCTCTGTCTCCCTCTGCATCTGTCTGAGTTGCCTATCACGAGCTCCTACTTCAGTCTGTAGAAGCTGAATTTGATCATCTTTAGTGACAATTTCTCTCTGTAACTGCTGAATATCTCTCTCCTTCAACTGCACAAGCCAAAATTAATGTACATGTATACATGATAAAAATAAATGAAAAATCAACAACAACAACAACAACAACAACAACCAAATAATAACATAAACACTCACTTCTACATCTCTTGCAATTTCATCCTGAAAACAGTACAGACAATACTTAATATTTTTAAAAGAAAGCTCCTATTTCTAGTAACCTGTTGTTGGGTCAATTCCTCTATTCTTCTGTCCTTTGACTTCATTTCTTTTGATATCAACACTTTACTGAGATCCAATTTGACCAGACTGCTACTGTACCCTCCTTCCACCTCTATCTTCATCCTCTGGAGTCTCTCCAGCACCTCTTCAGTGGCTGGTCTTTCAGCTGGAGCATTGTGCAGACACTGCTTGATCAGCTGGACTAGGACAGGGTGTTCAAAACCAAGCTTATTTTTCATAAGCTCGATGTATTCTCCTCGACGTTCTAGTTCAGTTCTGGCTCGGATATCTTGAGGGTTGTCAGGATTGAGGAAAGTGCTCTCGAGAAGGTTGCCAGGGAATATCTAATGATAGGAATGATGAATGCATGTTAATATTGAGTGTGGCCACTAACCTGTGTTACAGTGTAGAGGGCAAGGTGGCCGAAGGAGAAGATGTCCAGGGATGGTCCATAGTGGTGAGTGGCACTCATGGCCTCTGGAGGCATGTACACCAGTGTCCCTGGCAACTGTGTGAGTGTCCTAGCCATCTGACCAGGCCTTGTGTTAACAATGCGGGAGTTTCCCATGTCAGTGATCTTAGCCACCAGAGAGGAGGTGAGGAGGACATTTCTGGATGTCAGGTCCCTGTGGATGACTGGAGGTGTCCTCTTGTGGAGGTATACCAGTCCACTGGCCACGTCCTCGAGGACAGAACGCTTTAGGGAGAGAGGGAGGCCAGGCATGTGCTCCAGCATGTCGTCCAGACTTGTCTCCAGTCGCTCCATCACCAATAGAGGCAGCTGAGTCCCTGGGAGGAAGCACAGGCCAAGGAACAGGGTGATGTTGGGGTGACGGAGGCTGGACATCAACTGGCACTCCTGCTCATACTTTCTGACGACATCAGCCACTCCTTCATTGCCAGCTTCTATGAGATTTTCATGGAGCTTCTTACCAGCACACACAAGATGCTGGTACTTTACCTGTAGAAGAGAAGTAGCTGATTGTCAGTGTACGGACGCAGAGGCAGACTATGCCACCGTAGAGACATTAGTTACGTAGCGTAGCAATTGACCTCTTCCACTGAACCAAAAGAGCCTGTTCCCAGAATCTTGCCAGTCCGAGTGATATCTGTCAGCACAAACTGCTGCAGATGGCGGTTATTTCTGAAGGCTCTAGCTACACTACGTCTTTCCCAGAAAGCCATTTGTTGAAAGCTCGGAGCAGCCGAGCATTACCTGTTGAAAATACGCATGCGCAGTACTGGAATTTTGAACCTTTCCTTCAACACACAAAACGGTCATAAAAATAATTTAGTGTCTGTGGTCCTGTGGTTTCCTTGATTGGTGAGTAGATGTGGAAAAGCAAGCTGTGAGAAAGGAGGGGAAAGTGGGAGGGGCCAGGGTAGGGATCATGACGTCTCCAGGGCATACACAGTCCCATGAAAGCCACGACACTTGAGAGCAAATTCGCTCAATTTCTCCTTCAGAACCCTCTTGTTACTCTGACCCCTGGAAAGTGTATAACATGATTGTCACATGATTAAATGGTGTAAGGACTCAACTGACCTCAATACAGTGGATTTGAATTGCTGTTTCTCTTCAGTGGTAAGGTGATTGGATGGGAAGCCATCTTGTGCAAGCAGTTCCTGAGGGAGAAAGAAACGGAGGAGAAAATGGTTAGCTAAGGCACTCAAAGTGGAAACCAAAGTATTCTTTATACCATGGCAACAATAATAGATTGAAGGATTTTTAAATACACACCTCCAGCCATTGAGAGAGTAAAGAAAGACAGTGAACATGGAGAGAATACAGTATCTCGCTAAAGGAAACCAGGTAAGATCGGGGTGCCGCCCACGCAATGGCTTGGAGGACATACTGAAGGAGGAGTTTCCCATTCACTTGGACCATGTCCCCTATTGCCCCCATGCTGGACGACAGGCCTATGAAAGTCACGAGGAAAGTGGAGGCAGCATCCACTGTTGGATGCTCTGGCAACTTCAGTGCAGTCAGCCCTGAGAGGAAAATCCAAAGTCTATAAAACATGTCAGTAATCTCTTGGGAAATCATTATTCTTCAAGTTAGTAATCTCACGGTAATTTCTTGGGCATGAATAGTTAATTCTCAGGATACTGATGCTCCTGCTTACCAATATCAAACAGATTTGCTATTAGTCCATCTATGGTTGTAAGAATTGCAGGACACGTCTTCAAAATCTACAAGTCATAGTGAGAACATTTTTAGGTACGGAAAAATAAACAGATAAACAATATTTACTGTAGTATTGAGTTCCAGGTAAGACTGCACCAAGTCAGGATGCTCACACATAGCTACAGTTTCATATGGTAAAGGGTTAACAAGTGAACAAACTACCTCAAGTCATGTGACCTATGTATGTATGTATGTATGTATGTATGTATGTATGTATGTATGTTGTATGTATGTATGTAATATGTATGTATGTATGTATGTATATATGTATGTATGTATGTATGTATGTATGTATGTATGTATGTATGTACTACTAACCAGACTGGAAGAACTGTAAGGTTAGAGAGTACAAAGGTTGAAGGAGAGCAGAGAGAATTGAAGAATAGGAGGTGTCATCACCAAACACCTCAATCACCTGAGGGAGGGGAGGGAGGGGGAAGAGGGGAGGGAGGGGGAAGAGAGGGAGGGGAGGGAGGGGGAAGAGGGGAGAGAGGGGGAAGAGAGGGAGGGGAGGGAGGGGGAAGAGGGGAGGGAGGGGGAAGAGGGGAGGGAGGGGGAAGAGAGGGAGGGGAAGAGGGGAGGGAGGGGGAAGAGGGGAGAGGGGGAGAGGGGGAGAGGGGAGGGAGGGGGACAGAGAGGGAAGAAAAAGAAATGAGGGAGGGAGGAAGGACCAGAGGTAGAAGGAGTTGGATGAAGAGGAAGGGAGAGAGGGAATACAGTAATGTCCCATCTACTTTACCATTGAGGGTTTGTTCCTGTAATGATTAGCCCCCCACATTGTCTCTAGTTTACTCACATGACTGGCTGAGACCAGTAACTTTGGGTGGTGGAGGACAGCATAGCACTTGACTATCAGCTCCACGGTCTGTTCCAGCAGAGGACTGAACTGTTTGTCCACTGTCCGCATGGCTCGATTGATCACCACACACACTGCCTACACAGTAAAGAGAGCAAGACTGGTCCATTCAGACATGTACTTGATAAGCTCATGTAGTAGGAATTGACTCAAAATGACCAGACCAGTGGAAAAATTATTCCCTATCATTGGTTCTTTTGAAGACACTAACTGAAATGCATCTAGCACTATTGCCAATCTCTAACATAATGTACAATGATAGAAACCAGTTCTAGCTGTATGTACACATACTACTACTCCATCAACAATTAAAGCTAGTACATTCTCCACAGATACATCTTTGCACCATTGCCAACCTCTAACACAGATACATCTTTGCACCACTGCTATGCATTCTCTCCACTATATTACTGCCTACCTCTACCACAGATGAATCTCTGCACCATTTATTGATGAAGGCTTGAATGGAAGGGAAGAGTTGGACCAGGAGCAGGACGAGGGGGTGTCTCTCCCCCTCCCTCAAGGTGGGGTAAATGTGATGACAGAGGGATCCCAGAATGTCTAACTCCTTCTCCACTAGTGGTCGGTTGGTCTCTGAAGGATCCTCCTGGGCCAGTGATTGGATCCTCTCCACCTGAGAGGAGACGAGGGATTCCAAGGGCGCAACCATGTTGGAGAGGGGGAGCACGGAGAGGACACTGCCGATGGCTGCTATCACACGCATACAGTCCGCAGATGAGAGTTGAGGGTTAGAAAGGGCTTGCTGAGGAGAGAGAGAGAGAGAGAGAGAGAGAGAGAGAGAGAGAGAGAGAGAGAGAGAGAGAGAGAGAGAGAGAGAGAGAGAGAGAGAGAGAGAGAGAGAGAGAGAGAGAGAGAGAGAGAGAGAGAGAGAGAGAGAGAGAGAGAGAGAGAGAGAGAGAGAGAGAGAGAGAGAGAGACTTATAAAGCACAAGTGAATGCAAAAAATTTCTTTGAAATAAAAATGTGAAGTAGGGATGACCACAAATTTAGCACATAATAATTATTATAGCTATTATAACTGCAGCTTCATTATGAAAACCAAGTACTGCAGCATCGAAGCAGTATGGCCCAAAAATCTAGCTGGAATATGTATTATAACTGCATGCAAGAGAGTGAACTTAGTGAAGTGACCCTTACCCATCATCAAGTACAAGATACTATTCCTACTTCACTCCCTTGGCCCTTGATCATGGGAGTGAAGTAGGAATAGTATCTTGTACTTGATGATGGGTAAGGGTCACTTCACTAAGTTCACTCTCTTGCATGCAGTTATAATACATATTCCAGCTAGATTTTTGGGCCATACTGCTTCGATGCTGCAGTACTTGGTTTTCATAATGAAGCTGCAGTTATAATAGCTATAATAATTATTATGTGCTAAATTTGTGGTCATCCCTACTTCACATTTTTATTTCGAAGAAATTTTTTACATTCACTTATTTGCATTCTTTTTCTTTGTGATTATGAAAATTGATAGACACTAAAGGTATAGCTAATGCTTCCTTGATTGAACTAAATTTATTTAATGATCAAATTTTATAGTATTTCATTCTGTTCAGGGAGGAGAGTTTGAAGGATGATCATCTGCAGTGTAATGGAGTACTGAAAGGAGTGAATGTTTTAAAAAGTGAACAGCATTAGCTAATTGTTACATATGTGATCACTGAAATAATTATTGAGATGGTACGTATGTCTTGCTTGAGGGAGGAGTATGGGGAGTTTATGCATTTGGTGTAGTGATCATAATAGTGGATGCCATCAAATGGCCACATCCTGTGCAGGTGTTATATGAGGAGAACTGCTATTAATTGCCCCACCCCTTTTATGAGGTAATATCGCGAAGATTTTTTTCATACGAGGCTGCAGCACATTATAGATAGCCCAGCTAGATTTTAGGCTATTCCTACTTAACCTTTTTATTTGAAGAAATTTTTTACGCTCACTTGTTTCTATCCTTTTTCTTAGTGCTTGAAGTTGAATGAGGGAGGCTACAGTACAGTACTATACAAAGCCAGCTCTACATAAACCTCTTTTGTAGGTACATACAGTGTCTCTGGTTGAAGAATTTGTTTAGCTATTTAAGTTTTGTTGATATAAAACTTTACAGCAACAGCAATGTAAATGACATGTACACGGCATGGTGAAGTGAGCTGACTACACTACAGCCAAGTACTGGCTATAATGCTACTATAGGATGAGCATCTGTACTGTAATTCAGCAAGGAGTGACTGGAACATCATCAGATAATGAATGAAGACCTTGGCTATAGCTAAACTTAAGCTTACGTGGCTCCGCCCATAAGCCCCGCCCCTTCAAAATGGCGTAGAAAGATTACCAGTGTTCCAAGTGCTATCGAATAGTGAAGTAGAGCCTTAGTCAAAACTAATAGCAAAAGATCAGCCTCTAGGTGCCGCTCTAACAGATGGCCAAAGCAGAATTTTGATGACTATAGCCAGTAAGTCGGTACGTCGATCTGATTATTATTATTATTATTATTATCCTTATAAAGAAAAAGAACGAAAGGTCAATTTTAGAACTCGTGTTTTTCTTATGTTAGCGAATGAATTTTTGGCTTTTGAACATTCTCCTCTCTTCTTTGTAGATATAATAATTCACTGTAGCCTTCTGAGAACCTGTAGAGTAAGGGTAGAAGAGAAAGAAGAGTTTTTAGTTTATACTGTCCTATGGACTTTGACCTGCCATCCCTACTTAGAGAGTGCTACCGCACTCTCTGATAGTGGGTTGGTTCTTATTAATGAAGGAGAAATTGAAATTAAATGCTGGAGATTCACCTGACAGTGAGGTATGAGTTGAGTGGCCACGGAGGAGAGCTGAGTGGCACACTCACTGCAGATGTCCCTGAAGGCCAGGGCAGCACTGCTGGCCAGTTCTGGCTGGGAGAGACCCCCCAGGATGATGGGGAGAATACCCTGCAGGAGCGATGGTTGGTGCTTAAACCATGATGACAGTAACCCTGGAGGCAAGAGTCACTGAATCAATGTAACAGGAAGAGAAACCTTGAGACAAGATAGATAACCATTTTACTGAGGGTGGTGTACATACAGACAGACAGACAGCTAGGAACTGGCAGGAGGACTGACTATCTCTTCTCAACAAGAAGTGTGGGCACCCACCTGGACCACAACTGATATTTTGCACACCAGGTACCCATTTCCATCTTGGACTGGTGGCATGGTGTTAGCAAATTAATGCTGGTGATAAACACTATATGTCACTGGTGGGACTCGATCTCATGATATCCCACTTACAAGCAAACCATTCACTGCCAATTACCTACCTACCTACCTACCTACCTACCTACCTACATACATACATACACACACACATACATACATACATACATACATACATACATACATACATACGTACATACATACCTAAGAGGGAGAGAGAAGTCTTGATGAGGGTCGGGTGAGGAGGCATTCTGGAGAAGAGGGCCAAGATGTTCTGGAGCAGAGGGGAACTTTGTTGGGTAACGTTAGAGGCCACTCCTTGCAGCAAACACAAAACAGCCTCCACAGACTACAGGGTCAAAGGTCAGGCGAGGGCACCAAGATTAAAAAGTAGTGCTTGAGCTTGCAATTGTCATGCCATTTGGTGTACTATGTCCAGATGACTTAACAATTCTAGGTTACTGCTGACTTATGGGGAGTATCCTGGCCTTAATTATCTCCCATCGAAGGAGTACATGTGCTATATATTTCATACCTGCCAGGTTGGTGGGTGTGGCCCGGAGAGGAGATTCGTGAGGACAGAAGAGAGATTTTGGAGGTACTCCACATGCATAGTGAACTGCAAAGATTCCTGAATGTAGTGGAGGGAGGGAGAGAGAGAGAGAAGAGGGTAAGAAGGGAGGGAGGGAGAGAGAAGAGGGTAAGGAGGGAGGGAGGGAGAGAGAAGAGGGTAAGGAGGGAGGGAGGGAGAGAGAAGAGGGTAAGGAGGGAGGGAGGGAGAGAGAGAGAAGAGGGTAAGGAGGGGGGACTGGAAAAGGGTCTAGCTGCTCATGAAGCATACTTTCATACCCCCAAGTCACAGAGGTCCTCTCTGTACTTGATGAAGTCATCTCTGTCATCTGTTGCCAAAAGAGAGAATGTGATATGCAGTGGAATATGATTATGACTGGTGAGGGCATACCATCAGTAAAATAATCTTTCCAATCTTCATCAGACGGATACTGTGCTTTATCTGGAAACACCTGAGGAGAAAGGGATGTGGTAATTTTGATTCTTGTAACGATTCAAACTATTCAGATGCTTCAGGGAGGGAGGGAGGGAGGGGGAGAGAGAGAGAGAGAGAGAGACTTTGTTACTGTTTCCTATATATGCCAGTGTAATGACATGCCTAGCCAGGTATTATAATGTTATTCATCCGAAGTTCATGTGACTGCTTTAATATTAATCTCTCTCACCTCTATCAATGAGCTGATGGGAGAAGAATAGAACTCCAGGAGATATCTGCTCTGTTCAGACTCTGAAGATGCAATGCGATCCTAACGGAAAAAAATTAATGAGGACCTGCTAATATCCTCTACCTTGGGAGAGAAGCACTGAGGGGGGAGGGGTCAAGTATTTTACCAAAAAATTTTCCCAGAACTGGAAAGTTACTTCAGAGCAACGTTCGTCCATGGGGTATGTCCCTGAAACACAGAAAAACTCCTGCATAAAGTAGAGAGAGAGAGAGTTTTTTTTTTTTTTTGCAGGGGGGGGGCTATTTCCCTACCACGACAAGTTGGACCATAGCTAAGGCACTGTCACAATCCTCAGGAGGTGTCCCATCTGATATTGTGAGAAGAAACTCCATGTTAGAAACCGCTGTCTCCTGCACCAGTTTCACCAGAGACATACACACCTCCTAATATGGAAGAATAATACCTCCTTCATGTTCTGTGGATACATGCAGACTTCAAACTAAAATGAAGTCCTCCAAAAATTATCTTCTATATGTACGCAGTCACTGATGATCAACGATTAAACGCGGTAATACAATAAAATTTAGCCACAAGCTACATCTTATAAAGGAGCACTGTCTTGAAATGATTGATGGGTTTAGTGTAATGAATCTAATTAAAATTCCAACTTCAAACCACAGGCTTGACGGGTTTGCATTACAGACTTCATAGAAGTCCTCCAAAAATTGCACGGATTGCCCCATTGGGGCGGACTAATACTTAACTTCGATCGCGGCACACTACTCAAAGCTCGATTTCTTCTACTATGCTCTTTAAATAAACCACCTACGTAAGAAATGTTCAATGGGTTTCTCATGAATACAATTAAAATTCCAATCAAGGAGATTCTGACTCAGGTCTATGACAGGAACATGCAGTATACCTGAAATGTTCAATGACAACTTAACATCCACAATCAGAAATCCATGTTCATAGAGGCTAGCACTTGACATGAAGAATCCCTTTGCCTTAATCTACACACACTTACCAGTATTAGTCATAACTAGCTTCCTCTATGCAGACTTCATACAAAAATATGAAGTCCTCTAAAAAATGCAGTCAACTTCTGACTGTACGAGCGCTGCACTGGAATGGACCCTAACTAGAAACCATCCACCAGCAGTAAAATGATACAATTATGCATTTGGAGCACATTGTGAGACCTACGGCTAGATCTCATACCCACTGGAATATTTATTGTACAAGAAGTCAAAGCTGATCCTGTCCACTAGAGGAGAGAGAGAGAGAGAGAGAGAGAGAGAGAGAGAGAGAGAGAGAGAGAGAGAGAGAGAGAGAGAGAGAGAGAGATGACACGTAAATGAGTGATTGATTGACCTCGTTATTTTCTTCCAGTTTCATCCTGATAAAGTCTCGGGCTTCTAGCACTCGTTGCATGAATTTCAGGAGTGAAGTAGGATACCTGAAGAGGGGAGGGAGAGGAAGGAGGGGAAGGGATGAAACGGAGGAGGAGGAGGAGGAGGAGTGAGAGGAGGAGAAAGGGGAGAAGAATCGGAATGAGACATGAAAAGGAGGAACATAGGAAGGAGAAAGAGGTTAGAAAACTTCACCATCTCATTGCAATCAGCATTATACATGTACTTGAATGAGTCGTCATGGGAGACCATTTCAGAGAGGGTGTCCGATGCACTCTCCAGCAACTCTGACTCACGCAGGCAGCAAAAGAGGACGTCAGTGAGGGAACTCATTTCTGGTAGAGGGCAGCCCAGCAGAATCCAACTCCCACAACACTTGATTGCCTATGCCAGGGAAAGAGAGTATACAAAAACTGGTTGCTAATCTTCCAAGAAGCCGCAATATCCAGTACCAAAAACACTCAGCCATTTTGTTGGATTTAGACATTTGGTATTTTTTAAAACATACACTGATCTTGATGGAGTTATCTTGACATGTGCTCAATACTTCTTCCACCAATGACAGCACTGCAGGGATTTGGTAAAGGATCATCAAGTTAGCAGGTATAGCCATTGATTACGCACCACTTGGTAGTCCAGCAGTGAGCTCATTCTTAATGACCCCTCGCCTCAGGGTGAGAGTATTACTAGACATCTTATCAAACTATTGAGCACACACACAAAAAACAATAAATTTCAGCAGAGTCAGCACTTTTCATGAAACGACAGAATCATACCTCTTCTGGAAGTATCGTCAGGAGTTGTATAACAGCTGCTACAAAATTGGACCCCTGAAATTAAGATTTTGAACAGTATTACAGCTACTACAAACTACTACCATAAGGTTAATTAGGCTCACGGGAAGGTCTTGGCATGCCTTCTTAAGACTATGGATACAACTGACAACAGCATTGGGCCACTGGTCGGGCATGGTATGGAAAACCACACCCACCAGGGCTCTGCACAGCTGTATCAGCACAAGACGATGCCCAGAGGAGAAGCTAGCAAGGTGCTTGAACAGCTCAACTCGAATGACATTGCAGTGGTCAGGAGGCAGTTCTGTCCTGAAGGGAGAAAAATCAGTAGGATTGAGAGGTGAAGAGCAATGGCTGACATTCGAGAGGACACACGAAAGGAGAGGTAAGAACAGGTGAAAGGAGGAAGTAACAAGGAAAGGAGAAGATGTGGAACAAGGAAATCTAAGGTGTTTCCACCCACTCACCATCCACGGTGGATCTTATTATGTAGCATCAACGCTCCAAAGTTCTTCACTTCAAAACTCTAAAAGGAAAGGAATCACACAATGTCTTATTAACAAGTCCTTTGCTTGGAGGAATTCTTTGGCCATATGGGTCTTCTTCTTTTGTGTGAAATATGAAGGTGGAGGTCATCATGGTCACACCCACCTCTCTTCTCCCCTCCCCACCCCCCTCCCTTTCACCTGGTGCTGAAGTAGGACCCAGGGGAGACTCCACGCCTGCTGAGAATGTTGTAGGACTTGCAACCAGCGGTCAGCGGCAGTCTTGTTGCTGGGATCTGGGTCATTATACAGTTGATAGAGTGCCTGAGAAGAAGAAGCAAAACATTGTTGTAGGCACGGCAGAGAAGTTGGAGAAGTTGTACGTACATTGATCGTAATGTAATGATGCAGTGGATTTGAATCAACTATCAAAACTTTTCAACCATGTTTATGTCAACATAATCTCCCCTGCCATCATGCCAGATAAGGGAATGGAGCCCATGTGTATTGCATGTATGTTAAATGTTACATGTATGCATACGTTGCTACATGCACTGTGTATGTTTTTAAAATTTCAGGTAAGTGACGTGGCCATTCATAGCTACATACACATAAAAAATACAAGTATTCTAAAACAATGAAAGGAACGGTCAGAAGAAAAGCAGTTAGCAGGTATGTGGCTGCTCTATTGGGAGGTAAGTGAACCACTTGTAGCTAAATTTAAATATGAATACTATATTTAGCCAGTAACTGCTCCATAGCACCACATCTGCTGTTTTAGAGAAGTACTTCCACAGTGGTTGAGCTGTAGTGTCTTGCTAGCATATTAATAAGCCAGCCAGCTAGCTAGCTTTAAATCTCTCACCGTTTCAACTTGTGATACCAATTCTGCCTCTGTGCTAGGAGTTGGACTGCTTCTTTCGTTAGGAAAAGAGCCTTCCATTGGGTACCAATACAACAGTCTAGGCCTAGCTCATGGGGCACAATTGTTTATCACCTGCAGCACTAGCACTCCAGGCTATAAACGCGGTGTGCAATAATTAGGAGGTGATCCTCTGTCCTAGATCTTCTATTCGTGTGTCATTTGACATCATTCCAATTCGTGTGCATGTGGCTAGCTGATTATATTAGTCATCGTGACGCGGAAACCCGACTTAAGAATGACAGTCAACGCCCGGGTGTTAATTTAACCACAAATTGCCTTTGGAAGGGACCGGGAAACCCTTGGCATAATTACAAAATTTTTTCCCCCGCACACCTTTTAGCAGATATTATGATCTGATATCGAATAATAACTGAGAAGGAGATAAGGAAAAGATAACATTGAAAGGACAACAAGCAATCTGTACTATAACATGTTCTTCGTGTAATTTGACGTCATGAATGAGCGGATCCACGACGACCCTAGAAAACGCAGCGACAGTGAAGATGCTTCTTCATATTATGAACACCCTCCGGAGATAGAGGTAGTCGATAGTGAACTTTACAGTGTTAGTGCGCCAGAGATATCTGTAACGTTAGAAGATTGGAACGGAGGTATTGAAACAGATCCCTATACTGGCTTACCGAAGCTGCCCATAGAATTACCTGAGGACCCGTTGGAAGAAAGGTTGAGGCAACCTGATTTTTCTCCATCTTCCTCGAGGAAAATGTCTTCAAAGTCAGAAAAGACTGTGAGTTTTCAAAGTCAACTGGGAATGGGACAAGAACTCAAGAAAAGCAGTCACCATCGAATGGTTAGCTATAAGAAAGACACTTATATTTTTCCTCTATTAAAGGGGGGTGTGTCAGTGATGTGATGTGATGTCTAGACTTGACTGGTTTATAAGTCTGTGCCAATAGTTTTAGTTAATGACATATTCAGCTTTGCCAGATTGTTGCAAAAACCATTTAGAAAGTTTGAGGTAGTGACGTAGGATGATAATTTCAAGCGTCATAATTTTTGATGGAGTGTATCGTATTGGGGGCTTCGACAGATCAAGCTAGTACTAAGATTTGTTGGAGAATAACTGTGCTTAGTAGCTTTGGTAGCTAGCAACAAAACTTGATGCTTATCTTACAGTTGGAAGTGAGGCTTTTGGGAGAATGGAGCAGAAGGTATGTAGCTGATAAGTATGTTAGCAAAGCAAAGAGTTCTGTGAATAATAATTAGAGAAGGTGATTGTCAGTGTCTGGAAACTTAAGACCCAAAGATGCTCATTTTATATCCTTGATGTTCTCTCAAACTAGTGTCTTGCCTCAAGCTATATCCTTAGGCTTTAGCTAACTTATTGTTTCTTTAGCTCATCCTTCAGTTGCCATGCGTATAGTCTCCCAATGCATGCAATAGGCCTTTGTTTTTCATGGTAATTCACCCGTAGCTGATTCCTAGTTACGTACTCATCCTTAGCAAGCTATGTAGCTCAGCTGCATTGAGTTCACTGCCCAGTGGGCTTGTACTAGCATTCAGCATTCCTGTGCTATAGGCCTGTGTTTTGATTCCTAGCAAGCTACACAGCTACATGCATCAGTCCTTTGAGAATTCTTAGGTACCATATTAGTGAACCACTTGTACTAACATTCCTGTGCTAGCTGAATGCAATTGTTTTGGCCCGCCTCCTTCTTTCCCAGCAATGTAGCATGAATGCCAGCCTGTAACCAGGTGTGGAAGTTACCAAAACCATACTAGCTAATATGGCAATATTAACCTGCATGCCCACCATACCTAAAGTATTATAATATTCAGTAGTATGGCCTCTTAATAAGTGGAATTCCTCTACTGGTTTTTCAGCAAATTTTAATCCTGAAATTCTGGAGAACTGCCATTTAAGGTAGGAAGGGGAAATCCCTTGTACCCTTATTTGATTACAATGCCTCCCCTCCCTATTTTCTTGCTCTGAGCTGCAGCTCCATGCAGGTTATATATAGAGTGACAACTAGTTTCCCTAAAATGTTTTCCCACAATACAGCTAGCTAGCTGGATAATTATAATGTTTTACGAAAGTGTCAACTGCGCCTGCGCACAACTATTTTCCATGAGATGATTGTAGCTGTGGATGGGAAGGACTGGCCAGCACCACCTTGCTTGCATGCTCCTGTTAGAACTTGCTAGCTGGATGGTTATCAACAAGTATTCATTGTAGCTAGATGAATTTTAACATCAGATCTACAATGTGTAGGTAAAAATCTTTCTCCGAAGCTAGCCTAAAGGTGCCACCTGCCTTTATTTTCCTAGTACTAGTGTCTATAGAACCCCGTTAGAGCTCCGTTAACACAATGAACTTGATTGAAATTCTTTCACACATCAGAGATTTGTTTTTCTCTGTTTCTGAACCCCCTGAGACCCCCATTCTAGTGTCGTAACCAGTAGAAACCAGTAGAAAATTTTTAAAGGTGTTAAATTTCAACGAAGGCCTGTGGCTTGCTGCAATCTTATCTTTTTGAAGTGTGTCGATTTTTTCTATTCAAGCTTACATCCACAAGTACACCTTCCCTTGCTGGGGAAGTTTACCATATACATTCACCAGACCTTAATTCCCTGGCTGGTGCCCTTCCCTTTCTGGTGCCATGTGGTACAAAACTTTCCTCAGCTATTATAGTGGTTTATATTCATGGTGCTCACGTGGTTGCTGGTTATCACAGTACACCTCCCTTACTGGTGGTTATAAATTAACTTTCCTTGGTTAGCGGCTAGACATGTACAGTCAGCAGATCTTAATTCCCTGGCTGGTGCCCACATGGATGTCTTCCCTTGCTGGGTGGATATCTTCCCTTGCTGATAGAGTACACCTTCTTCATCATAATTGTGGCCTGCCAAGTACCTTCCCTGGCTGGTGCTGTGGTACCTTCCCTGGTTGGTGCTGGACATATGACCCTGTACTATCTTCCCCCACCATGTCTACTTGCTGCATCCGATCATATCTGGTACTTTGTCCTTGTTCCTTCACTATACTAGTCACCTCGCAGTCAAAACACACCTGTAGCTCACTTCCTTTGGAGGTCACTCTCAGTGTGCAAAGTATTTCAGTTTGATATTATAGGACATTTTCGTCCAACCACATCCAACTTTGATCAGACATTACCGCAATTTTGCTGGTCATTTTATCCTATGAATGTGAATTTGTTCTGACAGAATGTCTGACCAAAAATTGGAATTGTCTGGCCAATGTCTGACTAAAGTCGGAATTGTCTGGCCAAAGAGAAAAAATGGCCAGTGGCCAGCAGTAATACTCATCTTTAATTTGCTTAGTCACCTGACAGGTCAACCATCCTCTTCCTCTCCATCTTTTCACCTTCCTATTCTCTCCTTCTCTCCTTCTTCTTCTCATTCCCTCTTCCCTCCCCCCACCCCCCCCCCCCCTGTAATCATCATTTCACATTTTGAAATTCAAATTACTCTCCATTAACATACAGGAATTAATCATATGCATTCTTTAACTCCCTTCCTTATTTTTGTGACCTTAGAAAGAGGCATTTGTCCACTATACTTTTGTATGGTTGCTATACAGCATTGACCTCATAATGGTTTCCCCTCACAAGTGAACATACATCATCATTATACCAATTTCCTTTCTGTGGATAAGGCATTCTTGTAAAATGCCATAACCCAAAACTTTTGTGGGTGATAATATCTCTTAGTGGACTCTCTGTATCCACCAAATGCAAACCAAAGACCTCCCTATCAGAGACATTTTTCAAGGAACCGAATAATACTGCTAAGGACAAAAATAGCCGGTCCCAAAGTGTAATATTATAGAGGTTTCACTGTTGTTGTTATTGTTGTTGTTGTTGTTGTTATTGTTGTTATTTTCACGAAATTAAATGTGCTTTAACGAAATAATTATTTGCCCACAAAAATTGGAGGTGTTGTTTCGAAGCAATACAAGTTCTTCTTCACCTGACATTCCTTGCAGCAAGCTGGAACCATATTACAGAAAAATAGCTATTGTGCAACACAAGCAGTGCGGAAGCTTGGGTAGTTAGTAGTGTGTTTACAAGCAACTGATCTTGGGTTGACTAAATGCTTGTACTTAGTCACATGCAACCGAATACTCAATACTAGGAAGGTTAAAGTTCAAATTCCTCATGGCAGTTTAGTCTCATATCTGGTGGGGTTAGCGTACATGTGTAGGAATACAATATTGGGTTTATTTATCAGACATACATGGAAATTCTCCATGTCATATTTGAGTGGGGTGGACTGCATTTTGTAGCACATGGGTCATTTGACATTTCTGATAAACAGTTGGGGCTAATTGACTTCTGCTGTGCTTATTTGAGTGAGGTAGTAAGCTATAAATTGGCCTGCGTTACCTCAGAGTAGTTTGAAGTAGAGATTTGATAGCTCTGAGATAAGTTTTTAAAAAGTCTTCAGAGTTAAGACTGTTCAATTTAGTAGCAAGACTATTAGTTTAGGAAGTCTTCAGAGCTAGGAGTGTTCAATTTAGTAGCAAGTAGGTACATGAAGTCTTCGGGGCTAAAAGTGTTCAATTTAGTGCTATATAGAGTCTATTAAGTATATTAATTGGAGTTGGTACTCTATTTTAGAAGCATTTCTACTTAGAATTCGAATTATATATTTCTATTTAGAAGCAGTATATATTTTTTTGACTTGATGAAGTGCACTCTACTCCAATAGTGTTGCTATAATAGTGTTTTAGAAGCAGTGGCTAGCTAAATGATGTCCCGAAGGATCTGTTTTCTCCACCGGAATCGGACTTAATAATCAACGGAATGGAATGGGGAATGTGTATAACTGGGTAGGCAACAATCCATGGGCGTGGCCCAGTTAAAATATACATAAGTTGGGAATTGAGGAGTAGAATGCCTAGAAACTCTAAAGTTAGTAATACTGATGAACTTGTGTGGGTTTGGTGGCTTTGATATTAATGAAATAGACCACCCTATTAAGAGACCACCCTATTAAGAGACCATGTACCCTATTAAGAGTACCCTATTAAGAGACCACCCTATTAAGAGACTATGTACCCTTGTAGACTCATCAAAGTAACTGCATGGTGCATTATAGTGCACACTGTGACACTAGAGTATTGTATATAGGACAGGACAGTATTGGGCTAATAGGACAGTATAGGGCTAATAGGACAGTATTGGGCTAATAGGACAGTATATAGGACAGTATTGGGCTAATAGGACAGCATAGGACTAATAGGACAGTATTGGGCTAATAGGACAGTATAGGGCTAATAGGACAGTATATAGGACAGTATTGGGCTAATAGGACAGCATAGGACTAATAGGACAGTATTGGGCTAATAGGACAATATATAGGACAGTATTGGGCTAATAGGACAGCATAGGACTAATAGGACAGTATTGGGCTAATAGGACAGTATATTGGACAGTATACAGGCTAACAGGACAGTATATAGGACAGTTTGGGCTAACAGGACAGTATTGTCCATACCATAAATTATTAGCTGCAAGGAGGACAATGTAATTAGTAGCATTGCTTAATTGGGATGTTCCCTGACTCATTTCCATGGAATCTTGTGTATTCTACGTACATGTATTTGTTGGAGTAGAGTTAACGGTGTAGGTTGACAGCACTGTATGTGGAATTGCTGTAGTGGGACATATTGGTTCCACGGAATCAGCACTCCATAAGGGGGGGCACAAAATTAATGCTTTTCATGCTGATGATATTATGTATGCTATTCTCTCTCTCTCTCTCTCTCTCTCTCTCTCTCTCTCTCTCTCTCTCTCTCTCTCTCTCTCTCTCTCTCTCTCTCTCTCTCTCTCTCTCTCTCTCTCTCAGCCAAACAAGCTCTCCCAGCCTATCCACAAGACATTGAGTGATACCTCCTGCGTGGACCTGTCTTCTGAGGTCAACATCAGGAGCTCCCCTCATAACTCCAGGAGGAAGAATGGACGTCCCAACTCCTTACCCAGTCGTTCCCGCTCTGTCATCATCCGTCTCCAGATGCCCTCCAGGGGAACACCAACATCTGTTCGCAAAGAGATATTAGCAGATGATGAGTGAGTCAGTCCACATGGAGAGAGAGTTAGAGATGGCTGTCTAGCTAGTGATCAGTGATAACTGCTCATTATGAATTTTGATCATTTCTCTAAGGGATCTCACTAGAGCTAGACCTTTTGTTGTGCACATACAGTGTGTGCATATCTCCAGTTAGAAATGACCTACTAGATGGAGATCTGAGCAACATGCTTCCCTCTCCCTCCAACTGCCTTTCCTCACAGTTTTTTTTTTTTTTTTGTTTATTTGATATTTGTCATCTGAGCCATACTTCTTCAGAGAACACCATCTTCTTTCAATGTTTACTACTTCTGCCTTTGGATCTCATATATACGCAGCAATTTGATCTTTCACTTTGAGAGAAATGGCTTCCTTTTAATTGATCCTGGTAGAGTATATCATCAATAGAACCAAGTCTGGTTAGATATCTGTGATTGAACTTGATTCACCATGGTAACCATGTGGAAGGGTGCTTTTTTGATAGTCACACATGCCCATGCATTCATCTCATATCACCCATAGCAACTGCAGTAATTTTTACCATGCATTACCTAAAAGATTAATCTGTGGGTTAATTCTTCTATTGTGAGTTTGAGTTTTTGTGGGTGACTGTAGCCCATAACTTCCTGGTGGTTTGAAATCTCTCTCTCTCTCTCTCTCTCTCTCTCTCTCTCTCTCTCTCTCTCTCTCTCTCTCTCTCTCTCTCTCTCTCTCTCTCTCTCTCTCAGCTCCAAACACAGTGATGATGGGCAGTTCACTCCTAGCGACTTCGATGATGTCTCTGAAAGAATGGAATGCACCAGGATCTTGGATGATGGAGCTGGTGGTGGCGGCAAGACCACACCAAGTGCATCAAGGTACTAACTTACATAACTCAGTGTCACTTGGTGATAATATTGTTTTCATGAGGAAAGTAATAATATAGTTCTAAAAAAAAGATGGATCTAGGAAATGGAGCAAAAATTGAACATCTGGAGCTATTGAGAATTAAATTCATATGTAACTCCTTTGGTTATGGTGGTTTGTAAATATCTAGCTTGAACTTCCTTCTCTTAGATCCAGTGCAATTATTATTTTTTAATTTTTTTATTGATTGGTATCAAAATACTCCAGCCTTGAATAATAACTATGCTGTAAGAAATTAGCCTCCCCCCACTTCCCCAAACAAAGTTACCATATCCAGCTCTTGCCAGCTTCTTCCCCAGGATTTGTACATGATAATCATTCTTAGAATATATTACATTATGGTATTGCGAATAACACTATTCTATCTTTGGCCTTCTCTCTTACTTCACATGCACTGTACGCCACACACACGTGGTATGCTACATAGATTGAATTCTCAATCTTTTGGTAGACGGAGTTCGTTTCTGTACCAGTCTGATGCTGATGAGGATCACGATGATGATGCAGCAGGCATGGGAGACACGGGGATCTCACGCACCTCTAGTATGAGCAGTCATGTTGGGGACGAGACCTACATCACACCATTTGCTCAGGTGAGGAGAGAGAGGGGGGAGAGAGGGAGAGGGAGAGGGAGAGAGAGAGAGAGAGAGAGAGAGAGAGATTCATTGTGTCTTTCTTCCCTCCTCCTCCTCCTCCTCCTCATAGATCTTGGCCACACTTCATCGAGTGCGTTCACAGTACCTCACGCTCATGGACCTCCCGGAGGACACAAAGACGATCCACACACGCCCGGGGTGGACCCCTGTCCCTTCCCCAAACATCTCCCACCACCATAAAAAGCTCACCAGCATGTTGGAGAGAAAGGTAAACTTACAAAACACAACTTTAGCCGAGTCCAGTAATCAGTGGGGCATAATCTGTATGGGGGGGGGGGGGGGGGGGGGGGGGGGGGGGGGGGGAGGCATGTTGTGTATGTGGCAGTTGAAAGCCCCTTGATAATTGACTTATATGACAGCTCTCTTTGAACCCTGCCAATCAAAGAAAGAACAGATCACAATCTTAGCACTTGCAATCTGTAGTTCTCTATGGTAACACACAGACTGGGTAAACAACTTGATTTTCTATCCCTTAGTCATTTCCTGTCGGTAGTGACTTCACTTTGCCACTACTATTGGAATGCTTATTGTTTGTGGAAGCTAGTCTGCATGGGGCCAGACAGCTAGACTTTAGCTGTCTTCTCTTCCAATCCGGTCTGGCCTCATGCAGACTAGACTAGCTTCCACAAACAATACTTGATCTCATTTGTAACTGCTATAACTTTCAAATTCCAAAGATTAGCTCATACGTAGAGTGGGTGATCAGCTCTCTGCTGGTGTTTTTAAAAAAAAAAATTTTTTAATGTGAACAATTGAGAAAAAGTTGGAGAGCAGATATGCTTTCGAACTGGCGTTTTGAATGGTTATTTTCACGCATGTCATAATGGACTTGATTTGCAGCCAAGACTCTCTTCACGGTTTAGAGTTACTGCGTAGTGACTGTGAGCCTGAGCCTGAGTTTGTCTGTTTGTCCTCAGTACTGTAGTAGAGCTTCTGTTGGCAGTAGAGCCTGTGTTGGCTAGAGCTAGAGTTAGAGCTGGAGTACCTAATGCACATGCTACTAATAAGATGTACATACCATAGTCTCCGGTGCTGAGGCAAAAATGGAAAAAAATATGCTCATTGTGAAGCCACCACTTTTCCAGAATGAAGCTACGAACTGGGGAACCAGAGATGACCTTTGACTTTAAGTATGTGTATGTATGTACGCAGGACTTTTCCTGGAACCAAACAATGAGACTATAGTACATGGCTTGATCACTTCCTATAATAATAATAAAACCCTCTTGAAGATGTTTTAGCATGAAGATATGTAGACACATGCTTCTCCTGAAATCTTAACGATGATTTTAGCAGCTGTTGTGCCTGTGAAATGATGTTATATCCTTTCACCTTTCCTAGAATTGAGTTCTGCCCTTCCATATAAAAGGATATATACATTAGGGATGATTAGAGAAATGAGAAAATCAACTGCAGCTGCTGCAGTGATTGTAGGATCCCAGGACGTAAGGATCCCAGGACGTAAGGGGAACAAAAAAACAAAAAAAAAACAAAAAAAAACTCCTTTGGTATTTTGGGGAAGGGTAGGGAAGAGCTTATCAAACTAGGCAGCAGGTTACTGGGGGGCAAATGCTCCCTCTGCGGGGCAAATGCTCCCCCTAAATGCAGCGCTGCTGCTATGATTGACCTTTTAACCTTTGCAGCTGGCAGTGGAAGTGTTGGAAGAGATGGACTGGTGTCTGAAGAAGTTGGAAACTGTCAACTCAGCAAAATCGATGGGGAACATGGCACATGAGAAGTTCCGACGAATGCTGAATAGAGAGCTGTCGCACTTGTCTGAGGGGAGCAGGAGGGGAGCACAAGTGGCTGACTGGGTCACTGATTTGACCAACCTTGGTGAGTAAGGGAGGGCAAAAGTGGGAGGGGTTAAGAAAGAGAGAGAGAGTCTATGTTTGAATTCACTGACTGTTCTCTTTGTAGGTGAGGATAAAGTTGACAGAACGTTGGGGAATATGTACTCCCAGAGACCATCACAAGTGTCAGACTCATTTGAGTCGAGTCTTTCAGCTTCCCTCACACATGACACCTGGATCAGAACCAAGGAGAGCAGGGAGAGGAAAATATCTGCCCAAAACTACTCCAAAACAGTTCCAGTGTAAGTGTGTGTGTGTGTGTGTGTGTGTGTGAGAGAGAGAGAGAGAGAGAGAGAGAGTATACATTTCAACATAAGAAATTTTTAAAATTTTATAGAATCTCTCTCTCTCTCTCTCTCTCTCTCTCTCTCTCTCTCTCTCTCTCTCTCTCTCTCTCTCTCTCTCTCTCTCTCTCTCTCCTCTCTCTCTCTCTCCTCTCCTCTCTCCCTTAGTTTTGGTGTGGATTCGGATAAGATGGACAAAGAAGAAATGCAGAAGGTTAGTTGTTGTTTCTAACTGACCAACTTTGTGAGAGGGTAGTCTTGACTGAGTGGAATGGAATGATTCTCCTATAGCTAAGCCAAGTAACATGACAAAGCAAAATCCAACATTACAACAAAGATGATGTTGGTATGTGCTCCTAGTATGTGCTCCTTGCGTCCTGTAGTATTTGTTTTTAGAGACCCAGAGGTCACTGGTATCCTTTCAACCTCGTAAACTTTCAATGTGCTGTTTATAAACGTAGTCCACACTGACTACCAAATACAAACCAGCCCTTTAATAATATAATTTCGTTTATGACTGAAGGACTCACCCTCTATAGTAACTGGCTTCAAGAGATGATTTTTCCCCTAGGTGGGAGAAAGCTTGCCCTCAAATTTTAGGTTGGACAAAATTAACCTTGCCCCTGGGGAATTAGACTACTAATGAGTTAGTGTTGGCCCTGGGGAATCAGACTACCTTGCCCCTGGGGAATTAGATTACTAATGAGTCGGTGAGTCAGACCTTGCCCCTGGGGAACTAGACTACTAATGAGTCGGTGAGTCAGACCTTGCCCCTGGGGAACTAGACTACTAATGAATCAATGAATCAGACCTTGACCCTAAATTAGTATTTGAGATGTAGGACTGTTAGGTATACTTTCAGGTAGGTAGCCCTGAAAGCTACTATACTTGTAAGGAAGACAATGCTATTATTGTCTATCAATGTTTAACTATGATGTCATAATGTATTACATGTACTTGTGCAACCACGAGTAATTTTGAATCAACACACACTTTTCTGGCCAGCCAGTAGCTAGCCTAGGATATCCTTGATCGATCTACGTAGTGTAGAGCCGATGATGTCATCATCAAATGCATAACAGACATACTCGATGAATTAGTATCATATGTCAATCACGCATGATAACATATTAGGAACCATGACGTTCTGTTGTTGTCATGATGTCAAGCAACTGGGTTTTATTTTCTATGGCTTCACTACTGGGAAAGCAAGGGTCAGGGGAACAACAGGACAGGGGAACAACAGGACAGGGGAACAACAGGATAGTTAGAGAAGCTCTAGAAAAGGAATCCATGGTTTATGTACGAGAGGCACAGGGTTGTTGCCTGGAATTTCTAGGGATGGGATGTGTTTACACATTACAGAATAAGTGCATCATATCAGAGTTAGCACTCGATTTGATTGGTCGCTATAAAGGTTTGGTCGGACATTCAGTACCCTGTAAAATTTGGTCAGCGAAATGGTGGGGAAAATGAGCAGTGACCAGCAGTTATTCTAGCTCTGCATATTGATACGTGACATGCCACTCATCGGTGCCACAGAGTACTGTGTCTTCCTGCACTACAATCAGTGTACATTGAGTTTCACCACTTGTTTATTGACATAAGCATCTTTGTCTTGAAAACTTCTCTGTAGATAGCTAGCTTACTTCTGTCTGTTTGTGCCTCTATCTTACAGAGTATGCGCTGTATTTTCCCAAGGCAATGTATTGAAAGTTTAACCTTTGATGACCCCTCTCTACGTCATCTGTCATGTTTATTTTATTCTGTTCATATCTCTGTCATTTGTATAACTAACACTTAGTATACATAGTAGTGATCAAGCTGGCACTCGCTTGGCTTGTGTACATGCATGGGCATGTACTGACATGTACTGACGTCATGATGACGTACATTATTGTTATGTTTGCAATAATTATAATAATTATGCATGTTATTGTGTGATTTCTGATGTGGTAACATTAGCCCTGGGCAATTACGTATGTACATGATGCAGCTGTACATGCGTGTTTGACAAATTAGTGTTTTGACAGAGTGCAGCTTAGAAATATTCTCAGATTGAGTGGTTTCTTGAGATGTAGAGCAAACCTTACAGGACTAATTGTAACAATCAGTGTTAAGACAGAGTGCTACATTAGGAATTCTCCATATAGTGTAGGAAAAGTACATGCATGATATGGTGTTATCTGGACATAGTGCAAACCTCAACATTGCCAAGTATAACAAAGCAGATGTAGTTGACAAGGAAAAATTGAATCTCCTGTCTGTATTAATGCTGTTAGTTTCTGGACTGGACCACTCTATGTACACTGAAATAGATGCTACTCATCGAGCAAAACATACCCGTCACTTGTAGTCATCACCGCTGCAAGGTTCTCCCCAGTGAAACTGATCAGAGCGATACTTGTGTTGCACCTCTCTAACACCCTTTGGGAAGAACCTGATCAGACACTTTGTGTGAATCTGCTTTGATTGTAACACATAAATGTTGTCAGAGATTTCACTCTCAGGGGGGGAATCTGTGTGTGTGTTTGAGTGAAAGTTGCCGATATATCACCTGTCCTTGACAGACTTTGTGGCTGACCTGATATGCTGAAAGTACTAACTGTTAGTATAGGTTCAGTCTGATGATTTGAGTGGACTTCTTTGCAGTGATAGGACATTTTCCTGGAAATCATAAATATTATTTGTGAAGGGTACAAGTTAAAATCAAAATGTTTGCACTATTAGAAGTTGGTACATTACCATCAGTAGAACAACTGAATCTGACATGATAATGCTTTGCAATTTTCGCATTGAAATAGCCATGGCAGCTGCAAGCCTTAGTTACTTGACATGCATGTGATTTAATCGCACGAACTTTAAACTCGTATTTTGCAAAATTTAATTTTGTGTGAACGGACTTGTACCCTTCATATTTACTGTAGCTGATAGCCTACGTTACATATGCAGACATCCTTGCAAAACTGATTCATTTTTTCATCAGTGAATAGGGGTGGTTTCACACATAAAAGGGTATTTGTCAGCATTCCATTGACCACATCAAAGGGAAGCTGTATTTGAAGACATACGTAGTGGGTCCCTATGCTGGTGTTCATCTTACACATGCAGTCAGTGTGGGAAGTTGTTGGTCATTGACCTTCCATCCAACCCACACAATGCCATAAGCTCTAATTTGGTGTTCTCTGTATACACACAGTGCTTGCCATGGGGCACTGAATGTCTTCCAATCGAACTGAATCTTTTATTTTTTCAGCTTTATTTATAATGTCCGTATTACTTACATCCACACAATGCATGTCTTCTTCTCTCGTCTTAGTATGTGGAGAAGCTGACTAAACAATGGAATGTGGACGTCTTCCACTTTGACACGGTATCGGGGTCAAATCCTCTCGTTTCTTCTTCCTACATCATCTTCAAAGAGAGAAAACTCTTCACACGGTTCAAAATTGAGCCTCACATCTTTGTAAACTACATGACTGCCATACAGGTACTTATGGTAGATGTCACTCCAGGGTTAAAATCAAAAGCTTTTTATAGGTTTAAGTGCAATTTGCTGTTTCTTAAACATACTAATCCCAAATTTCTGTGATGTGCTCTATACTTTCTCTGCACCCCTGGTTACCACTTTATGGAGGGATAAAACAATTGAATTAAGTCTATGGTAATGGATAGCCAACCAAATTTTGGATTCCGAACTGAATCTCTTATTTGTCATGTGAGCCTCTACTGCATCTAGCCAGTAACTGGAGGTGTATAAAAAAATTTTCATGTTGACTTTCTTCTCCGATCTGGTTCTGTTTGCAGAACTTATACCGCAAGTCAAACCCTTACCACAATGCCATTCATGCCACTGATGTCCTGCTGGGCACCAACTACTTACTCAATGCCAAATCACTGGATGGTGTCTTCTCTAATCTGGAGGTAAGCACTAGAATGTATTCCACAGCTCACTTTAAACTCATTCCTATTCCAGTTTTTTTTTCATTCTCGTTCCCAATTCAATGTATACTTTACAATAATTATGGTTCCTATATCCCATTTTGCGCAGATTTTGGCGGCTCTGGTGGCAGCAGCTGTTCACGATGTGGACCATCCAGGCTTTACCAACCTCTTCCTTTCCAATGTTCATCACGACTTGGCCATCTTATACAATGACAGCTCAATCCTAGAGAACCATCATCTAGCTACTGCCTTCAAGACATTACAGGTCAGTCATTGGGAGTTTCCAATGCTTGTGTTCCCCAAGTAATCTCTTACCTGATGTTGTTATTGTCATGGTGACCTTTTATCTCTCTGTTAACCTGCAGAATCAAGACTGCAACTTTCTCCAGCACTTTGACGCCAACAGCTACGATACTTTCAGAAAAGTCGTCATCGATATGGTGAGTCAAAATACCTCCTTATGATTATACAATTAAGGTACAATATTGCCATGGTTACCCCTGTTAATAGTATCATGGGATGCCCCAGTAAAAATTAATATGAAATGCCTTTGTAATCATTTTTTATTGCCCCTGTAATTAGGGAGTGAGTATACATTTTACAAGTTACATGCATGTGTACATACATTTTACAAGTAGCCACACCCCTTACATGCATGTGTACATACAGTATAGTAGCTACACCTCTTACATGCATTTGTACATATATGTTACAAGTAGCCACACCCCTTACATGCATTTGTACATACATATCACAGGTTCTTGCCACAGACATGTCAAAGCATATTCAAAGTGTGGCTGAGATGAAGACTCTTCTGGAGACAAGACAAGTGGCCAATAATGGTCTCGTGGTCCTGGACAAGTACAATGATCGTATTGTGGTGAGTTATACTATCTCAGAGTATCATCAAACTTGAGAACTGAGCTGTGTTCCAGGGGCAGATTTAAAGGGAGGGGTCCAATTCTGACAATGTAGCCTATCCTGTGACCATGGTGAAGGGGAGGGGTGTGTTCCTAGGTACTGACAAAGCACTAATTTGAAAAAAAGGACCATCTTCTGTAGCAGCCCCTGTGTTTCAAGGTAGTCTTGTTCCCTCTTCTGCGGAAGAAGGAGGAAAAATAAAAGCCTTTCTATGAGATTAGCTGCGGCTATATGTTCTCTGAAGAAAAATAGTAGCCCTCCTCACCTTAGCAGATGTTTTAGAATGACCCTTTTCTCCTGGTTGCATCCTCACAGGTTTTGCAGTGTTTGATTCATTGTGCTGACCTTAGCAATCAGGCCAAGGCTGTCTACATCGCAAAGCAGTGGTCCCATCGGGTCATCGAGGAGAACTTTCTGCAGGGGGACAGGGAGAGGGAGATGGGTATGGCCATACACCCTATGGGGGATCGGAACGAAGTCTGCATCTCCAAATCTCAGGTAAATGAGACAACACCTTTTAGCAGAACACCTTTTAGCAGGACACCTTTTAGCAGGACACCTTTAGCAGGACACCTTTTCTCAGTACTAATTGTTAGTGTGTTTGTAGGTTTCTTTCATTGACTACATCGTGTACCCGCTGTGGGAGACGTGGGCGGGGCTGGTGTACCCCGAGTACCAGTGGATTCTGGAAGACCTTCGAGCCACCAAGGATTATTGGATAAGTCTAAATGAGCCGAATTCACCCCCTCCTGAGGTGTGTACATACGTAGGTGCAGACATAAGCACTTTGTGGAACCTTTGAATAAAGGACAAACTTGGGATCCAGCATTTGTCCTTTGTAGAGAGAGGTTATCCTCTTTCGGAGGTTATTTATACAATGTAACATACATACAAAGGTACTTTAGATTGCCTCTTTCGGAGTATCTTTAATTGGAGGTTCCACTCTATGTCTAATGCAATGGTATAAGTCCCCAGTAGGCCAGTGAAGGACTTCAAAGTGTAGCTCTAGCCCTAGCCCTAGCCCTGGTGGTCCTTAACCATAAAAATGTCCTGATAAGAGGGGTGTTCTCATTCCAGGGGTGAATCATTATTGCAATGGGATAGAGAGGAAAGTGGAGAGTTTTTTTTTAAAGCATTTTAGTGGGTTCACATGGAGGGGGGAGGGATTTCCACCCTTTCCACTACTCATGCAGTACTTACACTTTCATAGGATCTGAGCAAGGATAATAGAAATATCCGCAGAAGTTCTGAGACTGAGGAAGTCAAGAGTTTGGTACTTGAATCTCCAGCTAACGAGAGAAGGTATAATATAGATGGAAGTCGTAGGATGGAGTGAAAGTTGTTTTTCTTTTTGTAGATCATCATTCAAAGGCATCAAGAATACAGCTATCGGGAAGGAAATATCATCATCGCTGGGGTCCATAGATGAACCCCTTAATGAAAGTCATTAATAAACTATCAGCTGGTCTGCCTGCGTAATAATTATTTCATTTGATATCATCTTATCTGAACTCAAACTTCAATCTTTCTCCAAACGTCTTTATCAGTCACACTATATCTCAACTCTTTCTTCAATCCTTCAGAAGGTGAACTGCGTTTTAGCACTTCACTCCAATTCACACAGTCATGCCATTTTATTGTAGTTTGACATTTTCTCAGAAAGTTATTTAATTTTTTTCTGTGTACGAGATATGCAGAATTATCATTTTCATTTTTATCAATCATACTGTGCAAAATGTTAGGTATCACTTTGTTTTTTGTTTCGTTGTGTGCACATTAAAAGAGCATGACATGTTGGTAAAGTATCGTAAATGAACGAGAATACGCGCGCGCCGGATGGCATCTGGTAAAGTATCGTTACAGAGACGATTAATTATACGTACGTACTTGTAAACGTCAAACATTGCATTACGGTCATTTTGCAAGCTGGCAAATCGACGATCCACAGCTCAGGGCCGTGTCGGATGATCATTCAGCTAAGATCAGAACAATGATGAGGCTGTATTCTTGGCGGTTAGCAGCTGCACCACTGCTCTTGTCCTTCGTGGGTGAGTAGCTAGGCTATAGAGAAATCTGAGTACACAATCTACATTCGGGATCAGGGGAGACTGAGCTAGGTGGTAGCCAGGTACTTCATTTGTAGTGTAACTGGATGGTATTAGTTTATCTATCGACTAGATACCTTTCTTTAGAGCTGAAGATAACAGCAGGTGTTTTGTCTGTGGCTAATAATACTATCTATGTGGTTGCATGGGATACAGCAATTAGCTAATTGCTAAAACCTAAATTAAATGAATTTTTATCTAACATCTAACCCTCCCCATCCCATCCTCCTTCTCCCCCTCCTATGTACCCACACACACAGCTCTCTCCTTAGGTCTCACATGTACCCCCGGCACCAAACCCCTCCCACCTACTTCTTGCCTTGCCCTACAAACTTCCCAGTATAACTTTACAACTTCTCAGAGCAGATGTCAGGCAAGTGGCAACACAACAGGACTGGCTGTCATCACCAACAACCAGCAGTTTCGGAACCTGCAGTTCCAATACTTACAGCTCTATACTAGAGTCCTGGCTTCTTCATCAGAGCTCTGGCTTGGATATGTGTACATTGATTCTAATACCCTTCAAGATGTCAACTCCCAGACAACTGTGGATCCTGCCAGTCCTGTTTTGAATACAAGCAACTACAACACAGAGAACCAGATTTCTGCTAATAGTGGTGTGTGCATCGCCATTGATAGGAATGGCTCGCTATTGAGGAGACCGTGTAGTGATGTACTTCAAGCTCTCTGCTCTAACAGCATCACCCGTGAGTGGAGAGGGAGAGAAAGAGAGAGAGAGAGGAGAGAGGTGATGAAATTTTTTGCTAGCTGTGTTGTGCTAACGAGTGTATCATGTTTGGCACTGAAGTGTTGTATGTAATCATGCATAAGTGATGCATGGCTTTGCTGACCCAAACAGGGTAACCTACTCGATAGTACATTGCTGACACTAAAGTTATATGTAATCATGCATAGCATTGCTACCCAAACAGGGTAACAATGATCATCACTACTCGATGTCATCAATCTTGCACCTGCACCCTCTCCCTTCTTGCCCCTCCTCCTCTCACCCTCTCCCTTCTTGCCTTGATTTTCCCAATACCTACTTCTCTCACTTTCCCTTCCCACTTTCTCCCTACCCACCTTCCTTTGTCACTCTTAGCTCCCTCTGCCAGAGTCACTGCCAATCCAGAAAGATTTGTGAATATTGGATCAAATGTGTCCCTCACCTGTTCCTCCAATGGATCCAATGGCAACATCATCTGGAAGAGAGCCTTGAGCCCTGAATTCACTCAACCACAACTCATACACTCATCCAGAACACAAATCCCTTCGTTTGGCTTGGACGACCGAGGGGCTTACTACTGCTTGGTGGAAAATGAACTGGGAACTGTAGTCTCTGAGCCTGTGGTTCTGGTGGCTAGTCACAATTCAACAATGAATATGGACAGTGAGTATAAATTGTAGCCATAATGAGCAGGGTTCTCCCCATTTTAATATCTTTAAGAAACAATTGAATTTGTGGAAATATTAATTGAATTTGTTAATCTTTAGGAAGCAAACACTTTCTAATTACTCTCTCACTCTCATCCTGTCTCTTTCTCAGGTCCAGCAGTCACACTTACCCGCATCTCAACCACACCCACTTTTGATGCCCCCTTGACCCTGATTTGTAGCTACACAAGCACCCAACCTGTCACAACAGTCCACTGGTTCATCAATGGCCGTCCCACTAACCGAACCTCTGAAGTACAAGGGACCAATTCTACCTTGCACGTGGAGAAGTTTCAAGAAGAAGGCTTCTATCAGTGCTTTGCTATCACTGCAAATGGTGACAACAGTGGAGACACCATTCTCCTCACTGCTCAGTGTACGTTGACTGTTTTGAATTGGGCAATCTGATAATCTAGGAAAACCTATAGTTCAAACCTTCTAAACACATGGCAGCAGGAATTCTAGTAATCTCTCTCTCTCTCTCTCTCTCTCTCTCTCTCTCTCTCTCTCTCTCTCTCTCTCTCTCTCTCTCTCTCTCTCTCTCTCTCTCTCTCTCTCTCTCTCTCTCTCTCTCTCTCTCTCTCTCTCTCTCTCTCTCTCTCTCTCTCTCTCTCTCTCTCTCTCTCTCTCTCTCTCTCTCTCTCTCTCTCCCTCTCTCCCTCCCTCCCTCCCTCCCTGTCTTTCTCTCCCTGTCTTCCCCTCCCCAGCGAGTTCCCCCGGTCCCATCAGCCCGGCAGCTGAACCTGACACTCGCACAGCACTCTACATCTCCTGGCTCTGTCCAGAGAAGACTAACACCCATGACCCAGCGCTCCTCCGCTACGAGATCCTCTACCACCAGGGAACTGAATACAACTCCAGTCTTGTGCGTACTGTACCAGTGATGAGGAACCTGTTACTGAACGGCTCGGAGTCCACCTCCTGCATTGTGGAGTATATCCTCTCTGGGCTGGAGCAGGGAACCACTTACGTGGTGAAAGTCGTAGCTTCTTCTACCCCTGGCAACAGCAGGGGACAAGAGTCCGACGTATTCTCCGTGACAACTACTTATGGAACAGGTGGGAGTCACAAATAAACTGTGTAATTTTTTTCCATTTTGTTTGACTTCATATGCCACTCCCATCTCTCCACCCACTTACAGTACCCGGTGTGATTGAGGATCTGAAGGTCCTTCGTACTGGTGACAACAAGACCGTATTTGCTGATTGGGGGGATGTGGTGAGCACGCCTCCAGAGGGTGTGGTTGCCCGCTATGAGATCCATTACAGAGACTCCCAGAAGGGCACGGTGAATGCAGTGTTCCACTCCAAGAGGTACAGCTACGTGGTGGTGTCCAATGTTATCAATGCCAACAGTTATGAGGTAAGTGTTGGAGCTTCCTCTGAAGTCTATTTATCTGTTAGAAACGAAATGAAACTAGAATAAGCAAAGCTCTGTAAGAAAGAGAGAGAGGGAAGGAGGGAGAGGGAAGGAGAGAGAGAGAGAGAGAGAGAGAGAGAGAGAGAGAGAGAGAGAGATGGAAAAAAAAAAGCCTAGTGAAATTGGTCAAGAATTGAAAAAGCCAGCTCATAGCATGGATAATCGGCTCTCTGCTAAATGTGAAATCGGTCAAGAATTGAGAAAGAGCAGATATAGCTTGATCGTTCATTATTTTAACTATGCTCTAACTTTCTCAAATTTCAAAAAACCACCTCATAATCAGCTCTCTGTGGGTGTTTTAAATGGTGTGAAATACGTAGGCAGAAAAAGCTGGGTATTTGATTTACTAAGTGCAGATTACCTATTTGTGTAAATTTGGACCAATATTTGCGATCTAGTGACCTGGTGTGACCCCATGATCTGGTGCCCATCCACTGATATTCACACGTCCCTTTTATGCAGGTTCGGGTGAGGTCGGCAGTGGTGATACAAAGAGACCCTCCGGTATACGACTATGGTGAATTCACTCCATGGAAGGGTGTGGAAGCCATTGCTACAAAGAGTGAGTCTCACAGCAACAAAAATCCACTGCTGTAGAAGAGCCACTAGGAGAGATCAGTATGATAAGCCAGCACCAGAAAAAACTTTATATTGGCAGCAAATCTGTAGCAGCTTTGATCACTGCCTCTATATAATATTATACTCAATATTGAAGCATCGGTATTATGTGTTGCTCAGTTTACTGTAAGTTTCAGTGAAGCCATACCAAATTGGTTCATTGCAGTATTAAATTGACAGTATACAGGTATTAAAATTAATATGCTGACAGTATTACAGTATAGTATTGAATATTACATGGGAGTGATAAGCCCCCAAGTACTGTACTGTTTATATGCAGTGATCGATTCGGTATGCTCAACTCACTGATAGCTGGCTTATATTACACTCCCTACCATTGCAGTTGGCCCTGCGTTTAGAGAGCACTAGCATTGCATAACTGTCATTATCAAGCACTTTTTTTTCTTTCTTTCCATATTTTCATGCACACTTGCTGTATATTATGCACTTGCATGTTAAACAGTACCTGAAGGTAAGGAGTTGTAGTGCACTAAGGACCTGGACTAACCAGTCCTTTCATGAAGTAATACTGTGTGTCTCTATTGTCCTTCCTCTATCAACATACTCTTCTTTCATTTCACTATTTCCCTTCATTCCTCCATGTATGTCCTCTTCCTTCCTCCCATTTATCTGATCTCCTCTTAATCTCCTTCACCCTTATCCTCCATCTCCATCTTCTCTTTCTCCACCTCCATCTCCTCTCCACCCTTATCCTCCACCTTCAACTCTTCAGTTCCACGTAAGTTGTGTGTTATAATAACTATTGTGATCTTTCATCTTCCCCCCTCTCTCCCTAACAGCTACTCAGGGGTTACTACTGCAGAGTAAGTTCTATGATTAATAATAATATTGATGATAATTTAACCCTAAATTTAACCCTTTAGGAGATCAGGTAGCAGGGCTAGTGGCAGGTGTGGTTATAGGTGTGTTAGTCCTCGTTGCTTTGCTGGCAATTCTCATCGTAGGGATCATTTGTCTACGAGTCAAACAAGAGGGGTGAGCCAAGTAGTAGTAGTAAAGTTTGATGATTGTGTGGTAATGCTATTTCATCCCAAGGTACACCAAACAGGAATCGTCTCCACATGAATCGTCTCCAATCGAAATGAAGTAATAGAGAGATTGTTGTCATTACTCTAACTCAGCTCTTAGCTCTCATTACACTTGCATTATGTGTGATATTGTTACCCAATTATTATTAGAAGCACCTTTTTTTTTAATGCTATCATTAATGTTTTAATAGTACATAATTATAATGATCGTTATTAATAACCTGAGTCATGTGACCGGTCAGTGGGTGTGTGTTCGATCCAGTCTGAATGCGATTAACTTAGCTACTGTACTGTACCGTGTACTGTAGCTCAACTTGGAGATGGCACATTTTTTCCTCTTGTGCTCTGTTTCACTGGCTTATTTCTGTTCCCTCTCCACCGCTAGCTTGGACCCCAGCTGCGTACACAACACGGACCATGGTAAGCTAGCTATCTAGCTAAAGGTATTTTCGGTCAGTAAAAATACATGAATCAGTATGGTTAGAGGCTCTGCCCTCTGACTCTAGCTAATAGTTGCTTTTAATGATTATGTAGATGGAGAATTTTTACTGTGTGTTGGAGTTCCACCTATAGTGGCAGTGGGACAAAATGCAAGTTTCTCCATCAAGGTGGTCGACAAGTGAGTGGAGGTGTTTGATTAAATGGGGGGTCCTGATTGAGGGGTTGCATTGTTAGTATTAACACAATCCTTTGTTTTGAATGTAGCCCTTTATGGGAGATGGATAGTGCGAATGAAAATACATCCATTCTATTAACTATCACTCTGAAACATACCATCGGAGATCCAGGGAATGTCACAGTGAGTTAGGGAATGTCACAGTGAGTTAGGGAATGTCACAGTGAGTTAGGGAATGTCACAGTGAGTTAGGGAATGTCGCAGTGAGTTAGGGAATGTCACAGTGAGTTAAGGAATGTCAGGGAATGTCACAGTGAGTTAGGGAATGTCACAGTGAGTTAAGGAATGTCAGGGAATGTCACAGTGAGTTAGGGAATGTCAGGGAATGTCACAGTGAGTTAGGGAATGTCACTGAGTTAGGGAATGTCAGGGAATGTTACTATACTGTGATAGGTTGAAATTGAAGGCAGTAATGACACAATGGTGATTATTCATGCAAATGATGCTGGACGAACAGAAGTAATATTTGAATGCGTGAATGGCTCGTACAATGACTCCTCCTGCCCTTTCAGCAAGTGAGTCGTGAAATTATCCATTAACAAGTGTCAGTTCAATAGTCAAGTGCTGACTCTGTAGTCCACACATGATGTACTCGTGTGTTCATGTTTTCGACAATGTTTGGTCTTGTATCTTGCCCACACCCTTAGGTCTTATATCTCCTTTCTTTACGTGCCATGATGTCATGTTGTAGCAAATGTGAACCATGAGCACCATCTTCTGATGGACGAGTATTTTAGGTGATCCCTCCCTCTCTCTTGCCCCTCCTTCCTCCCTCTCTCCTGCTCCTCCCTCTCTCCTGTCCCTCCCTCCTCCCTCTCTCCTGCTCCTCCCTCCTCCCTCTCTTCTGCCCCTCCCTCCTCCCTCTCTCCTGTCCCCTTCCTCCTCTCTCTCTCCTGTCCCCAGGGAGTACATGGAGTTGGTGAGGAGAGAGTTATCCTTTGCACACTCTCTGCCCCTCAATGTGATCATAGCAATTGTGGGCTGGATCTATTTCGTGGCGTGGTCCATCTCCTTCTATCCACAGGTGGGTGCCATAGATGTCACATGACATTTCACATGATATTTCATGGATATCACATGACATCTGCAGCTAAATCTACAATCATATAATAGCTCACAGGAGTGCATAGTTCACAGGAATTTTCCACTTTATATGAATTTTGAACTTACTCATTTACCGTATATGGACACATGTAGTCACATGATGCTATATTACTGAAAAAATATGCTGACCATGAACCCTGTGTCACTTGTGGTTTATGCATGCACACACAACATAAAAATCATTGAAGGCAATTTTCCCTAGATATTCCTCAACTTTTACCGACGGAGTGTGATAGGTCTCAATTTTGACTTTCTGGCACTGAATATTCTTGGTTTCTTGTGCTACTCTGCTTTCAACATTGGTGTCTTTTGGATACCAGAAATTAAGGTGGGTGCAGTCACTATACTTGGTCCAAGTGTGGCTAGTGGTGATGTCAGTAGTGGACTCTTTTTCACTGCAGAAAGAGTACTTTCTGCGTCATCCAGGAGGGGTTAATCCTGTACAGCTGAATGATGTCATCTTCAGCCTCCATGCAGCAGCTGCCACTGCCTTCACTATATTCCAGTGCTTCATCTTCAAGGTGAGTTGACTCAGTCGAGTCAAGCACAAAATGCTCTTCCTAATGAATTATCTCTTTCTCTCATAGCGAGGAGGACAGAGAATATCGTACACAGGTATGGTGGTGCTCTCACTGCTCATCCTCACTCTCTTCATCTCTCTCTTTGTGGCTGTTGGCCACAAGCTTGCCTGGTTGGACTACCTCTATGTGGCATCTTACGTCAAACTAGCCATCACTCTTATCAAGTACATCCCACAGGTAATATTAGCATGTCTTCAAAATTTAGCCATAGCACATAGTAATATGGTAACCCTCAAGTTTCAGAATACAGTGGAACCTCTGAATAATGAACACACTTGGGACCCAGCCTTTTGTCCTTTGTAGAGAGGTTGTCCTCTTTTGGAGGTTATTTTGTATAGCGGGTGTAGTAATTGTTAGAATATCCTTTGTTGATCTTCTTTTGAAGGGTGCTCTCTCTCTCTAGCTCTCTAGCTGGCCCTCAGGACGTCAATATCATTTTTTTCAATACTTCAGGCATGGTTTAACTGTCGGCGACGTAGTACAGTTGGGTGGAGCATTGGGAACATCCTCTTGGACTTCACAGGTGGCTCCTTCAGCATCCTTCAAATGTTCCTCCTTTCCTATAACTATAGTGAGCAAGTGCAAGATAGACCCTTAACCCTCTCTAATAGGTACTGTCATTATTCTTTTTCTTCGTTCCTTCATGCAGATGACTGGAAGTCCATCTTTGGCGACCCTACCAAATTTGGCCTGGGAGCAATTTCGATCGTCTTTGACCTGTTTTTCATGTTACAGCACTATGTTCTTTTCCGCCACCCACCACTGGATAGTGAATACACAAAGATTGAAGACTCTTCCAGCCATGAGGAGGAGGTAGAAGTCACTGCAGAGAAGAAGAAGAAAAGGAAAGTGAATGATGGAGAGGCCCAATCTCTCTCTGATGAGGAGAGGCCTCTTTTGAGGAGTGGACCAAAAAAGAGTAAATTTAAGCAGCTACTGATCCTCTTGAGGCTAGCTTAAACCATCCGTCACTAACATAATTATTTTTTTATTTTTGTAGTACATTAAATTTGTATTTTCGCAAAGATTGGGCATGAACTCATAATAATATGCGCGCGGCTTATTATAATGGCGCATGCGTACTGTAAGCTTACTATGTACATAACTTCCTTCGTAACTGACATTCCAAGAGCTACATGTACGTATGCCCTTAATTAATAAGTAGATGCTTAGATAATTAAGGTGGATGTTTGTAATGGCATATGTGGACTACTTTCTACTGATCTCTATCACACTAACTCAGCATTTTTCTTCTACTGCCCTAAACTCGAACTGCGTGCAGAATACAGAACGTGGTACGTAAGTCAGTCAAGTAGCTAATTTTTTTATTGAGCATCAGATCTACCTCTCCGATTAGTTAGACTCGATCTAAATAGTGCTATAAATGTAACTTAGGTATATATGGCACTATCAAGGGTCTGAAGCTTGCTCTATGCAAAATGACACCAACCCCATGCAAGGTTCAAAAATTGTAATATTCATGATTAGAGATAACTATAATGTACTCCTTGCTGTAGGTGGAGAGCTCCTACTGTGTGTTGGAGTGCCACCAATAGTGGCAGTGGGACAAAATACAAGTTTCTCCATCAAGGTGGCTAACAAGTAAGTTTTTGGGATTTAATTCTGCCATTAGGCCACTATTTATAGAATCCTAGTTTCCTGTCCAAGAAAACATCCACAAGTGCTGCGGGCGGGCGGTTATTATAATTATTCTATTACTGCTTCGTTGTTTGTCTCAAGGGTCCTGTCTTCATCATTCACTAGTCTCGCAGTCCGCGAGACTAGTCATTCACCACGGGCTTTCCCAAAAAGAGCTGCATGTGAAGCCAAATGTGCGCGCTCTACTCCGCGCATGAGCAATGGCAGGCGCTAGGCAGTAATAATATTTTTTGATGCGGCGACATTTTCAATACGCGGGCGGTGGACAGGAAACAATCATTCTATTAATAGTGGCCTTATATGAAATCAATACACAACATATCTGGATGGCCTGTCCCTTAGATCTTTTGATAAATAAAATGCATCATGTGCAGTTGTAATTATATAAAGAGTTACTACTTAACCATATTCTCCAATCACACAGTGTGAACAGTGAGAATCATTCAAGTATTGCCAACCTCACATCAAAGCTTAGAGTTGCACTGCTAGCTATAAGTGTCCAGCAAGCTGGCAGAACAAAGGCTAACTGTAAATGAGTACAGTTTTTAGGGAAAGGATATTAACTCAACGATGTTTGTGCAGATCTTCAGGAGAATTTAGCAGTTGGAATGAAGAGGGACCCATAGAGCTGAAAGTCAGTCTGGAACACGTCATTGCAGATGCAGGGAATATTATTGTAGGTTTGTTAAGTGAGCCACTGAATAATTCACACAAAGATTAGGTAATTTAGCCAAGTAACCATTCTGGCCCCACATTCATTGTAGATACAATTCACTTCCTGGCACTTAAAGTTGAGCTGCAGTGAGCTAGTGTTTGGCTTCCCACAACACATGACAGACCATTATATGTGGTATGCCTCCTCCACCAGGTCTTCCCACATCATCCAGACTCATTACTGCTATAAACTGTGCACCTGCAATGAGGTTCATACGTTTTAATGTTTCAGGTTGAAGTTCCAGGAGGCAGTAATGGTACTGTGGTGATCTTGCAAGCAGTGGAAGCTGGACGAACTGAAGTCATGTTTGACTGTGTGAATGGCTCATACAATGACAACTCTTCTTGCCCTTTTAGCAAGTAAGTTGCTAGTTACGGTAAAGTTTGTTAGTAGCTATCTGGCTCAACTGTAGCTACCACTAGCTATAATGCCAAGATTTGTTTAGCTAGCTAAGTAGTCCTCTCTTTTCAGGGAATACATGAGGCTGGTGAGAAGGGAGATATCGTTTGTACATTCCTTACCGCTCAACATAGTCATAGCTGTCATTGGATGGATCTATTTTGTGGCGTGGTCTGTCTCCTTCTGGCCACAGGTGAGTGTCACATGATAGGACAGTACAGTACAGTGAGTCACATGACTTGAGTTCTGAATGATAGATCATTCTAAACTTTTACCGACGGAGTGTGATAGGCCTCAACTTTGACTTTTTGGCTCTAAACACACTTGGCTTCTTGTCCTACTCTGCATTCAATATCGGTCTCTATTGGATACCTGAGGTCAAGGTGGGTGTGGCACATTCCTGTATGTGTATATATATGGGTAGAATATCTTTCCTTGGTATAACAGAGAGTCTACTTCCTGCGGCACCCAGGAGGGGTGGTCCCAGTGCAATTGAATGATATCATCTTTAGCGTGCATGGTGTGGTTGCCTGTGCCATCCTGGTAGTCCAGTGCTTCATCTTCAAGGTTTGTCATTACAAACTAGTTTTCAATTTCACAATAAATAATAATTTCGTTAGAAGGATGAAGAAAATAACTCTTTTCCTCTTTCCCGTCTCATAGCGAGGAGGACAGAGAATGTCATACACAGGTATGGTAGTGCTCTCACTGCTCATCCTCACTCTCTTCATCTCTCTCTTTGTGGCTGTTGGCCACAAGCTTGCCTGGTTGGACTACCTCTATGTGGCATCTTACGTCAAACTGATAATTACTGTTGTCAAGTACACACCACAGGTACGTCAGTGTATCGTCTGTGGTCACAAATAAATATTAGAGTGTTTAGAGAAGCAAATTCTCTAATGCTAGAGCTGGGACAAACAAGTATGAGAGTAGAAGAAAAAATCCCAAGAAAGTTTGTAGAGGACTCAGAGCGGGAGTTTTAAATTTTAATTGATAGAATTACTGACTAGAGCATAAATTTCTCAACTCACTATCCACCAATAACCATTCCTTAAAGCACAAATAGCAAATCGAAAGAACCAAAAGCACTCACAGCACAAAAATTGTAGGGCTAGGGCTAGGGCTAGGGCTAATTGATAATGCACAATCTCCATCACAATTTTCCTCTTTACCTCAGGCATGGTTTAACTGTCGACGACGTAGTACAGTTGGGTGGAGCATTGAGGGCATCCTCCTGGACTTCACAGGCGGAATCTTCAGCATCCTCCAAATGTTTCTCCTCTCCTATAACTATGGTGAGCATGCTCAAAATAAGAAGAAATGGACATATCCACAGGGATATCCACATGGTAGTACTTATTTTTAGTGAAAATGGTTTCTTTTTCTGTATTAGATGATTGGAAGTCCATCTTTGGCAATCCCACAAAGTTCGGCTTGGGATTGATCACTATACTTTTTGACCTGATTTTCATGCTACAACATTACATTCTCTTTCGCCACCCACCAACTAAGAAGTCCAACACTGGATATAAGAAGATCGATGAGTCTTTCAATGACCGCAAGAGTGAGATGGTAAATGAGATAAATGAGAATGGAGGTTCTCACTCTTCCCTATCGGATGAAGGGCAACCACTTCTAGGAGCAGCACCAAAGAAAAGCAAACTGAAACAGTTGTTAGCCTAAATACTATCTACAATTTTATTTATTTCATATAATTATTATTAATGAAGGAGCGTGATCATCTTAGCTTAGTATCAATAATTGGTAAAGGGTCGACTACGCCAACGGCTGAGCTAGTCGACCCTTACCAGATTACTTCCAGACATGATCTGCAGAACGTTCAGTTCTCTCCTCTTCCCGTTACGATGCAGTGTAGCCACTAGTGTCAAAACTGCAGGATTCGCGTCAAGGTTAGTCATGCTGCCACTAGTGTCCCAGTTTCCAGTTCAAGTGTTCTAATTAAAGCGCAGCTGATGTCTGTCAGGTCAAGGCTGGTCAAGTTTGCTAAGCTAGTGTATTTCATACATGGTAGCTAAGATTTTTTCCTGGTCAGCTTGTGACTTACTCTTATTTTGTGTTCTGTGGCGAATGCGACTCTAATGATCTCCTTCTTATGCAGAATACCTGCTTTATCATGGCAACAGAACTGTTGGGCTTCAGGAATTGCAAATAAACAATTCAGACAAGTCAAGAGACTAGAAAAGTGAGTCTAATGTAGGTGTACCTTGTTGCTATGTGCTGAATCATGTCATGTGACACTGGACAGACTAGGGATTGGACCAGATGGGAAGCCGCTGCCAAAGGCTAACTTTAAGCGAGTATTCCCTCGTGTCTATAAGGTGCTTATGGTCAATCAAGATGGCTCTACTTACACCATTAATTGCAGGTACATACCCATAGTACTGTCTGTAACACATCCACCCAACAGTACTGTCTATAACATATCCACTTAACACTACTGTCTTTAACCACCCAACAGTACCGTCTGTAACATATCCACCCAACACTACTGCCTGTAACATCCTCAAAAAGTACACTTCAGCAGCTATCTCAATTTTTTTTTGCAGACACCCATACCGTATTGTCACTCTGCCATTAGACCTTAGCACTCTGACCCCAGAGCAACTTGCCGAACGTGAGCGACAGAAGATATTGAGCAAGACTCGCCATTACGTGGAGGAGGAGGGACTCGAGGAGGACCAATGGGACCAGGACCAGTATAGAGACTTATTGTGAACACTTCAAATTCCATTCATCGACTTACACCATCTCATCAAATGACCACATTCTTTCTATTTAATACACACCTCCAGCAGTCAGTGGGACGTTATTTTTTATTTAATACACACCTCTGGTCAACACTGGGACCTATACAAATGGGACCTTGTACACGTGACATAAGGCATGCATGTGAAGCCCTCTCCTATAGTACAGTTGCATGCAGAACATTTCATAATATACAAGTGTAAAGTTTTGAAAGATGATAAGACATTGAAAAACATAAAGAGAACGGTGGTTGGTTAGTGGAGAGGATTGAGGATCGAGTGAGAGCTAGGAGATTTTACAGCAGATTTCTTTAGTCCCAGTTAATTTTGAACTTTGTGACTCGAGGATTGGTGGCTAGGATGTTTCTTTGAAGCTGTGTGTGTGTGGAGGAAAGCACCATAATAAAATAATATCTTACGGCAAACGATGCACAATAATTGTTGATCACAGCTGATAAATTGGGAACTAGGAGCTAAATCTGTTGATTGATTACCAGCTGACTCACTTAAGAAGACCACTTCATGTAGATATGGCCACACCCCTTCCTGGTGTGCTATATTTAGAATAATGACAAACCTTTTCGAATATTGGCTTCATTGGTGGATTCTCTGCTGATTCTGGATCGTCATACTCATTATTAACATAGTACCCCACACGAACGAATTCTGATCCCTTGTACGAGCACGTGAGGAGGACCACTGTCACCCCTACGGCATCTTCGGGGGGCAATTTGGAAGAGTTGGGTGAGTCTGCCTGAAAAACGAACTTGTGTCTGCCGGCTGGAACTGGACCTACCAAAACAGAGTCGAGAGTCTGGTCATAGGATTCATTGGAGGCAGAGCCGACATATATAATCTTCCACTCCAAATCTGTGAAGAAAGAGATTAGAAGTCATAAAATCACATGCCTTGGGCTAATTATTGGTCAAATGTGTGTAGGTTTCTTAATAGCCAGCCGGCCAGCTAGTTAACTAGTTGAACAACTTGAGGTGGTAAGTGAGCGAAAACCAGTTTAATAGCTAGAACACACCATTGAAAGCTTGCTAGCTAGCTTTAATACCCATCGAACTCAAGATACCTGTGGGCAGATCTTCCAAGCATTCAAAGGTGATCTCGAACTGGAAGGGGTTGAGGAAGGCTGTTGGGTTGTCCAATACCGTTACATTCGTTACTTGCACCTTCGCCATCTCGAAACGAAGTCTAGAAACCGTGAATTAGTTACCCGGCAAATTCCCGCCAAAAGAGCTGTAAACATAAGTAGTTGGTAATGATCGTCAGCTCCTCCTTTCGAAAATTAACAGCTCATCCCGCCCGATCCCTTCATCAGCAGTATACAATACACATTATCTTGTCAAAAAAATTTTTGAAATGATCGGATTTAGGATTTAGGATTTTACACTACTATAGCACATTTGCTATAATATGAAGTACGTGAATGTGTTGGACGTAGAAGTGTACGACGTCACACACTGAATGTGATGGAAAGCTTGTTCATAGAGACGACAAGGTGAGGTGCACTATTGCATGGAGACTTGGCACTATCTTCCACCCTCATAGCCAGGAAAGATGTCCAATAGGATTGTCTGTAGTGGTTTGTTGATCTCAATCTTATAATCTTTTCCAAGTTCTTGCCGACAGCTTGGGCACGTGTACACACTGGCCTTGAAGGAACGAGAGAGACAAGCCTGGAGGGAGGGAGGGAGGGAGAAAGATATTGACAGCTAGAAATGACTATAGAAGTCATTGGCCATTATCAAATGGCAATGAATGTCATTATTTCATCAAAATAAGGACAACCTCTCAACACTAGTGTAATTATTATGAAGTTCCACTAGTTCTGGATAATCAACTAGAGGGTGCTCTCAAGGATCTAAACGTACCTTGCAGATGTTGTGCGAGCATGAAGTGGTGACAGGTTGGTAGACGACTTCCTGGCACACTATACAGGTAAAAGTATCCTGGATACGACCCAGAAGCCCCGCCTACAATAAGAAAGAAAAAAGAAAACGTTGGTGCACTTGGAGAATGAATCGACTGGCATATGCAGTGGAACACCCCAATGTGTTCCAATGCAATCTTTTTTCTATCCCATGGCCAGGACATTCTTTCCCCTCCTGTACTCTAATACTTGTCTCAGGCACTCGCTGCTTCAGAACTAACCGTGCCAGCTGCCTTTACAGTGGCCAGGATGTCTACCCAGAGCTTCTTGTTTTGAGTGTCTGACTTTATGAGTTCCTTCTGATGCTTGGTCAGCTCATATCGTGGTTGCTTTGCCTTAGGAGTGGAGGAGGAAGAGGAAGGACTTTCAGAAACCTCCAGAACTGTTGGAAAGAGTTTAAAATGAACATAATTATCGTAACGAGTGAAATGATGCCGATTTATCACTATATTGAGCAATCATTATGGGTAAAATAATTTGGACTGTATTGTACAACCAATAGTCAAAAGTCATCATTTCAAATGAATGGCTGACCAGAATACTGTAACTTACCAGAGCTCTTCCTCTTTCTGCCTTTCTTCTTCTTCTTTTTGTCATCCTCCTCAGACTCTTCCTCTTCCTCTTCTTGCTGCTTGGCAGCCTGTGCTTCAAGGTAACCCTCAGGGTACTGCCCACACCAATCAAGGGGAGGAGGAAGGAAAGAAAGAAAAAGGGTAGCATCGGAAGCTAAAATACGGAAGTGGTAGAGTTACCTGCATGGTTAGGGCTAGTTTCTTGATCTTCTTCTTCCCTTCTGAAGTCCAAGGAGCAGGAGACTAAGAAAAAAAGGATGTCATGTGACAATTTCCACTCAAATTTCAATACTTACGGGGTCATCTCTGCGTAGCAGGTATTTCCAGACGATGAAACCTGTTTTACCTTTCTCTGGCCAGTACTTGACAATCTTGTAGATGCCGTCATATCTATTTCCTTCATTGGGAGCATACTTGGATGTCTTGCTCCCTTTGTGGTTGCGAATCTGGAGGGAGGGAGGGAGGGAGAGAGAGAGAGAGAGAGAGAGAGAGAGAGAGAGAGAGAGAGAGAGAGAGAGAGAGAGAGAGAGAGAGAGAGAGAGAGAGAGAGAGAGAGAGAGAGAGAGAGAGAGAGAGAGAATGGAATGAAGAAGGGAAAGGAAGGGAGAGGGGTCAAAACGTACCACTCTGACAGGCTTCCCATTCTTCCAGTTCTTGCTGGTAGCTCCTTTCTTGTCATCTATTGGAGCATCAACATTTCTAGCCAGCGCTCTGTTCATGGCTGTCAGCTTCTGGTCCATCGACTGCTTGGCTGTTCTCTTATTCCCAGAAAGGTCACGCCCCCCACTACCAGAGTATGTGAACTCGTCACCATTGTCGACATCGTCATCATACCCGCCAGAGAGGACAATGGAATACGCTCCTTCATTCTCCCGGCCATGGATCCCTGCCACATGTGGACGATGCACCCCACTTTCACTAACCTTATCATGGAAGAGAGCGATCAATCAAAATGAAGCATACCAATTCCACAAGTGACTTACTTGAACTCTGAACTTCCACTGGCTTCCAACAGGCACTCCTGGGATGGGGCCAAAGTGATTGGATGGGACAATAGTGCATATCTTAGTACGACCAACACATGCCATCCCCTGCAACAATAGTCTACAGTTCCCGTCATGTGACTATCACATGATCTGACTGACCTTGCCCCAGTCTCTGTTGCAGTCACGCTTCTTTGACATCATGCCAGCCTTCTTCTTTGTCAACCTCATCTTTTCACCAGCACCAATCACCTCAGTCTCATCAGTCTTGCAACTGGGACAGTACCTAGAGGGAGCAATAGCCCTGCTCTGACCACACCCCCTTATTCAATTGTATACCCTCGTTCTCCCCTTTAACCCTATAACCACATACCTCTGTACCCACTAGTGCCCTCACTCAATCATATACCTCGTGTTTTCCCCCTTAATCCTATAACCACATACCCCTGTACCTCACCTAAGTTCTCCCCCCTAACCCTATACCCCCTGTACACCCACTAGTGACCTCACCAATCATCCACATCGGGCACAGACTCCAACTTGGGCTCCAAACACCACAAGTGGTAGGCCATGTCACACTCGTCACAGAGAATCTGTTTGTCTAGACTGTCCTTCCCTCCACACACACTACATGCACAGTGCTTGCACTTTCGGCGTGGGTTATCCTTGCACCAATCACAGTCAGGTTTCTTCATCCGCACCACACCCTCTCCATTGCATGAGCCATCCTCTTCTCCCAACTGACTCCTGGTCTCAATACGGAAGATCTCGTCCACAAACTTCACCTTTATCTCCTGTGAAGCATCAGTTGTTTCCCTACAACAAAAGAAATCTGTAACATAATATTCAGAATACCAAAACCAAAATTTACTTCAACTCCAAAACCACAGTTTGAAAGGAGGCTATTGCTCATTAGTGTGCCTGACTCACCCTAACACAAGTTTTCCATACACCTCCCTCTTTTCATCATCCTTCCGTGTGAGGACAGCATCGTACCAAAACCCCCTCTCCTTTGGACGATCGGAGTTGTAATTGACCATCACACGATTCCCGATCATTAGCTGGTCCCACTGCAGCCTGTAGCGTGCTCGAGGGCGGATATCTGCTGACGTCAGCTTGGCTATCTCTTCTTCACTGTAACTATAATAATAAGCAGCCATAATTGCAGGGTTCCCCCCTCTAACAGTATATGGTAGATCATCTAGGCCTAACCTTTAACTATCATATTCAACCCTTTACCAAATTTAGTACATTATTACAGGGACTTACTCTTCAAATTTGACGTGGTAATAAATTGTCTCTGATCCTGTGGTGCCATTGCTAGTGCTCGCTCCATTGACAGTGGGTGTGTCCTCTTGGGTCACCTTGACAACTTGGGCTTCAAACCACGCCCCCATACTCAAATCCCGTGCATCCACCTTCTCCCCAATCTAGCAAAACAAATGTGATAATGATCCCTCTCTTGCACAAACACACATTGTGATAATGACCCTCCCCCATTTACATACAGATGGGATACAGTGGGGATTCCCTCGAGCCAAAACTAGCACCTTATAAAGTCCTATTTGTTCCTCTTCAGGTGCCGAGTCATGCCCATTGGTGGCATCATGGCCATTGGTCATTTCCTGTACATGGAACAAGAGTTAAGCACCCATAAAAGTTCTGCAAAGATTAAGGACTGCGTATGTTAAGATATGGCACTGAACTTCCTTGATTTAGGGAGGGTCAGGCGTAAAAATGCAAATTAATTCCTTTGTGGTGGTACCATGGTAAGGAGGTCAAAGGTGGTTGGCTCCTCAACACGCCCCAGGGCTGTGGTTATAGCCTACTATGCAAGTGGCTGAAAGAACAAAAATAGGGTCCAACGACACTTCCTTATTTAACAATAGAATGGTGACTCTACCATTCCTACATCTAAAGGCTCACTGTATTCATAGTTTCTTCCTCATCTGATCCATCACTAACTGAAACTCCATTCCCGTTCTGAGATATTCCATTCCCATTTTGATTGATTCCATTGGAGTTGGCTTTTACGGGAGGGGATTGGACCAGGATGGGACGGACCATCAACTGAATGATGTCATTAAGGCAGACATCATAATCGAATAGTGTCTGTCCATCTTCAAGCTGGCAGGTTATGAATAATAATAATACGTTTAATTAGAGGGTCATCCCCATCTATTATAGTGGCGGACATACTATTACAGCACGTTCATACTCAAAACACACAGACGTCACTAGCATCCCTAGTTACCTGCTTTCCCTTGTAGAAGAGACGTTGGCGACTAGGATCTGCGTCGAAATGTTCCACAAGGCGTTCTCTCAGTTCTTCCACTTTTGTCAATTTACTGAGGTCCTCTATGAGGACGTTTTTCTGTCCGTCCATGCTCCGTACTTGAATCCACATCTTGTTTGAGGTTATCTCGTTACTGGCTAGCTAGATATTCATTCTGGGGTTGACTTGTGAATAACTTATTTACCGCCAAAATAGCATATGGTCCCCCGCGCGCGCATCTAAGCGCGCATGCGCATATGTGATATCACAGAATCCCTTCAGCTGTGGGAATAACAAAGTCCTTGAGAAAAGACTCAATTTCTGAGTCACTTGCTTTCTCCAGATCCAAACAGAGAAAACGACTGACAATTGCTTTACATCTGCAATAAGATTCATTATTTAATTACAGTGTTTTACCCCTTCAGGAGGAACATACGTTTTTTGCTGTTTGTCACTGCTGGGTGCATCCATCTTGGGAATGGGTTTGTTACGACTGATGAGATCAGTGACTTGTGCTCCTCGTGCCACGACTTTGGGGGACAACCCCATAGCAGCTGCTACCTGGCAGGCATAACTGGAAGTAGTTTGACCCTCTACCAACTGATAGAGGAAGACCAGTTCATCTCCATCCTGGAGACAGTCCATAGTCTAAACGTGTATGAGGGGAGGGAGGGGGAGGGTTGGTATTGGGAAGGAGGACGTAGAAAAACCCATACCAAGTACTCCACAAGAGGGGAGTTGGGGATGAGTTGTTGCTTGGTGATGGCATGGAAGTGAGTGGAGACTAAGACATTGGGACAGTCTTTGCCACGTGAAAGGAGATGACGAAGTGAGGCAACCAATAATGACAACCCATCTACCTAAAAGTACAGAGAGTTTGCAAAAGATCAAAGGAGCACAAGTTAATCGACTCGCTGACCGTAGCAGTGCCTTTCCCAAATTCATCAAAAAGGACCAGAGATCTTGGGGTGCTGTGATTCAGAGCCTTGGAAACCTGTACACAGAAACACAGTATAATCATTTAGCTACCATGATAAGGGCGGGAAAAGGGCAGGTAAAGGGTGAGAAAGGATATGGCTGGCTAGCTAGCTAGCTATTCTGACTTGGTTGAGGTCCAGCATGAAAGTGGACAAGGCCACAGAGACGGTTTCCCTGCTCTGTATTCGAGTGAAGATGGAATCCACCAAGCCCAGCCTGACCCTCTCTGCTGGCACAAAGCTCCCAATGTGGGCCAGAAACACTATCAGACCATTCTACAGTTGGAGTCAAGGTTTAAATATGTAACTAACTAAAGTTCCAGCTAGCCAGCTACAACTGTGGAACCTTCGAATAATGGACCCAGCCTTTAGAGAGGTTGTCCTCTTTCAGAGGTTATTTTGCTAGCTAGTAGCTGGAACTTTACTTTAGATTTTCCTTTGTCACCTCTTTCAGAGTGTTATTGGAGGTTCCACTATTACTATGTAGCTAGCTATGTAGCCACAGCACCTGTTTGAGATAAACACTCTTGCCACTGGCATTGGGTCCAGTGAGGATCTTCATGCGACTGTGCTCACCATCAAAGCAGCTGTCGTTAGGGACAAAGGGACTCACACACAACTCCTGAAGAGGGTGTCTGTGTGCATGAGAATTGCATCATTGCACATCTAGCAATACTCTGAGGAATGTCTCACCTCCCTCCCTTTATGTGAATGATATTCTCCTCCACAAACTCGGGTTTCACAAGAGAGTGGTCCTTAGCAAACTGACTGAGCGACAACAAACTAGAGTGGCGTTTCTCTCTGAAATTTGTGACAACTAGCTAGTTTATGTTATTTGCTAACCAGTCGAGTTCTGCAGTAAGCTCCATGAGTGTGAGGAGAGAACTGGACTGCTCCAGAATCACATCTTGCAGACGATAAAGGACTGCATTCTCATGATCTACGTAGATGCAGAGGAAGAAGATTGAAAGAGGAGGATGGAAATCATAGCTAAAAGTCTCTTACTTACCCAGCACTGCGAATTGAGCATCTCCTAAAGTGAGGTCCATCTCTGTATATATGAGAAATTGTCACAAGTTGACAACACCATAACACTAGCTATACATCCTTCTGAGGTGGCAGAGAGAGAGAGAGAGAGAGAGAGAGAGAGAGAGAGAGAGAGAGAGAGAGAGAGAGAGAGAGAGAGAGAGAGAGAGAGAGAGAGAGAGAGAGAGAGAGAGAGAGAGAGAGAGAGAGAGATGGCCCTATAGCTAGCTGCATACCTCTAGTGTGATCAGTCTTATAATGGCACACTCCATCAGCTTGAAACTAGATGCAAGACAAGCACCATTCAACAAACAGAGAAAGAGATATAGCTATTAGCTACTCATATTGAGATCATTCAACAAGCATTGCAGCTAGCTACCGATCTCTTTACCTTTAACTCCATATTGAGCTGCTGAAAGAGCTCGTCTTTGCCTTGTGCCTCCTTCTCTGAGAGAGTGAGTAAGAATCCAAGCTGCATTATGTATTTGCTAGCTCACTGGAAGCTTCCTGGTATGGCTGGAGCCAGCTCACCTGGGGGTAGTAGATGACATTGCATTCTGAGACCAGGTAATTCATTCTTTGCAGTTCTTCAGCAGCCACTTTCGTCATGAGGTCGGGAAGTCCATGCAGAAGACTCCGCTCTACCACCAATCACATGACCACCAGCCCCAAAAAACAACAACAACTCACTCTTGTCCAACTCAGTGTCCACGTTTGGTTTTACACAGAATCGCAGCTGAATCAGAGATTCTTCAAAGTCCACCTGGAAAGATGGAGAAAGAGGCGTCTAGTTTCACAGACTTCTTGTCATGTACTCACCACACTGTCAATAAGGGAGGCTATTCTTTGGAGTTCATCTGAGAGTCCTTCACCAGTCTGGAATTCAATGGAGGGGAAAGAAGGAAAGAAAACCAAGCAAGTAGCTAAACAGAAGAGAAGAACATTCACTTACTCTTTCGAATATGCTAATCTGCTGCGGTAAGGAGCGACAGAGATCTCCCACCAAGATGCCATTGTAAGTTGTCTTGTAGAGTGCCTTCCAGTCACTCACTGTGGCATGGGCCTTAGTCATCCGCACCAAAATACGCTGAGGGGGAAGGAAGGAGGTGGGAGAGGAAAGGAAGGAAGTGGGAGCGGGGAGGGGGTGGGAGAGGGGAGGATATGGGGGAGAGGAGGGATGTGGGAGAGGAGAGGGGAGGGAGGTGGGAGAGGGGAGGAGGGAGGGAGGGGATGGGAGAGGGGAGAGGGGAGGGAGGTGGGAGAAGGGAGAAGGAGAGAAGACAAAGGAAGAGAGAGAAGAATGGGACTGCGAGAAAGGAATGTGGGTGACTTACTGGTATGTTTTTGATGTATTTGATGCAGTCATGGAGTGTAGAGGACACTTCTTCATTGCGGGGAGAACACAGGAATTCTATAGCTTCCTGGCGCTCTCGGAGGGTGCAAAGGTCACAAAGAGGTCGCATAAACCACAATCTAGAACATTATTTCAATGACTGACATTATCATCATATACAGTACTTGAATAAGCGACGTCCTAGAGGAGATCTGGTTCTGTTCGCAATTCCTGCACACACAAAAAGAACAAGTCACTTCTAACCAAGTGTCACCATCATCACCACATTGGAGACTCACCAAACAGGGAGAGTCCTTCCTTAGTGCTACCCCTTCCTGACTTGTAAATGGAGGGATGTGCCTCCTTTTGAAATATCTGCAATGCACTGGAACATTGATATCATAGCTGTAGCTTTAATGATTCATGGAGTTGTCTTCTCACCAGTACGTGTTCTCATCGATCACCATCAAGTTCTCACTGTAAACAAGGGGGGGGGGGGGGGGAAGAGAGGGGAGAGATAGAATGGAGGATCATAGTTAACTAGAGCTTACAGGGAGAAATGCCTGAGGGCAAGGATGGGTACACGTACTGCTCTGTCCTCCAGCTCCACCCCTAAACGTCTCTTTTCGATGTACTTGAGCAGGACGCCAAGTGCACGCACCATGTTGACTGAGTCCAGCGGGAGGATGGAGGACACATACACCTGATGCTGCTCATCACTAAGCTCCTCCCACTTCCCCACCCCTTTATTGAACCCAGGAAATGGCTGTGAGATAAGGCGACGCTTGCAAAGATCATATTCTAAAGGGGGGGGGGGGGTAATGGTGGAATGGAAACCCTATTTTTGGTTGTATGTTGGTATGCTTGTTTTTATTTGTTTGTTTGTTTGTTTGTTTGTTTGTTTGTTTGTTTGTTTGTTTAGGTGCTAATAATCAGATCAGCTATCTTTTCCTCACTGAAGTCAGAGCTTGGTAATATCTCAATCTTACACATGCCCTCAGTGCTGGCATTCAACTTCTCTTCATTTGTAGCTGTAGGGAGATGATAAACTGTCTCCACCTTCTCAATCATCACCATGGTTACATACCATAATCCCTCAGCAATCGCTGCATGTTATCATCTGCAATGGAGCTGATTATGATGATGGAGGGAGCCACTTGCAACAAAACTACATGCAAGGGGTGAAGGAGAGATGATATATAAACGTCCTATCAGCTAGTACCTCTTTGGAGCAGGCCAAGGTCGTCTGCCTCTGACACATCAGGCATGACGTAGAGATGAGCCAACTCAATCTGGTAGTAAGCCACACCCATTTTCCCTCCAGTCAGCACCACACACATCACCACCTTCACTTGCCATCAAACACGATTCCGTCACTTCAAAACTTGCAGCTGGCAGCTGAATAATTAGCTAAGTTAGGCCCACCTGGCTGTAATCCGAGTCTACATCTTCTTCCTCTTTCTGCCGACCTTGTTTCACAGTATGCACATCGCTGCTACTCAATTCTGCATCTTCCCTGGTGTTGTATGGCGTGGATCTAGCGTTGAGGGAGGCTGAACTACTACAGGACATCTCCTGCTCCAATAGCTACTGCGCATGCTCAGGTATCAGCTGAATTGAAGTATTAATAACCATAATGAAGAAAGTTGTGCCGGTGGTGTATTATTGGAGCTTATTGCTGCTGAGATTTGCAGCTGGACAAAGTAAGACAAGTATAGCTATAACCAGAAAGCAATTTGCTGAGGCAAGTCTACCTAGCTTTATGTAGTGATTCCGGAAGCTAGACCTCCCCACATACAACTAGCTCTATCTCAAAGATCAATCAACACATGAACGCTTAACTCATATCCAGCAGCAGCTTGATAAATGAAATGAACCAGTGTGCTATGCAGTTAGCGCCGTTGATTTTTAGTTCTATGGAGATTTATATGGGGAAAACGGTAAATCTGTATAACATCTATGTATTTCACCTGTTCCTTGGTTAACCCACACCAGCAGGTAGGCCTTGTTATAAGCTAGCTAGTGATACCTAAACATCAAGCGCTTCTATAACCATCAAGCGCTTCTATAACCGTCAGGCTGCGCTGGCCGGGCAAAGTTTCAGGAAATGTATGGCTTCCGGAATCGCTACTTTATGCCATATTATTAGAGTAAATACAATAGCTTTCCAATTATAATGTGGTGGCTAGCTTATCAGCCACTTAATTGCTGGACATACTAAGCCTAGCTAGTCTTGCAAGCCAGCCGTAGCATGTATCACACTGAAACAAAATGTTGAATAGAACAACTTGTCCTCCACATTCATTGGATTGTGGCATATCACCAGGTACTAAAGAAAATTACTATTTTATTTTCTATTATATTGTCATAGCCACATACATCAGCCTAGCTGATTTTTATGAGCGAATTGGCTAGTCTGGTGCAGATGGGTCGGCTGCGCCAGACTAGGAATTGGCCACTTGTATAAAGCTATTTCTACTAGCTAAGGTCCTACAGCTCCCAGCACTGGACTGTACTTTGTGTTGTGTATATATGTCCCTGGTGACACTCTGATATTGGGATTGATGTACAGTGAAACCTCTCTTAGCAGACCCTCCCAGAAGCGGATGACCTCCGTAAAATAGACAACCGATTGAATTTACCATAGAACTAGTGTATTTAAAACCTCTGAGAAATGGACTACCTCCGAACTCTGGACAGTGGACACTGCTCAATGTCCAAAGCAATCAGAATCAATATAAAATTGCCTCCGAAAAGTGGACATTAGGCCACACCCACAAACCACACCCATAGATTACTTGCTAAACGAGCGCGCGAATGAACTTATAATGACATAGAAGTCTTGAGCTGTCCAGTAGCAGATGCAGATGTACATTTAGACATTATAGAACCTTACAGAGACAGTAGCTAATACCTGCTGATAAGAAGCAAATCACCTCCTTCACTGAGTCTATTTTTCATCAGACATTCATTTGTTGCAATACTTTGTAAAACTTCCAAGATAAGGACAACCTCCAAGATAAGGACAAAAGTCTTTCCCCCAAAGTGTCCTCTATTCGGAGGTTCCACTGTAGTGGTTGATCTGGTGTCTGAGGTTGCATGATTTCATTTTCTGCACCATTGATTTCAAGGAAATAGCTAGCTATACCATTGGCTGCTCTACATTCCAAACTGTAAACAACTTAAAGAGCAAACTTGACTGAGATAACCAGGTTAGAGCAACCATCCAGTTTTTATAATTTAGCCACCCACTTCAGTATTCTCCAAATTTCTGTTACTAGCTAGCAAGTACATGTATCATGAGTACTCTGATAATTCCAATATCTAAACCACTTATCTCAACTAGCTAGAGACATGTAGGCTAGCTAGTGCTTTGATTGCTGTATATATGTATATATACAGCTGCTCCCAGCACAGGACTGTATTTCATCTTGAATGGTGTTGTGTATCTCCCTGGTGACACTGTACTCATCACTGATATTGGGATTGGTTCAGTGGGTGGTTCTCTGGTGTGCAACACTGCCAATGTCAACACTCACTGCTGTAGAAATATGGATAATCCCAATGGACCTTCTGTAGGAGAGTGGTACTTCCCTGATGGTACCATAGTCCCTCGTGGTAGTGTTGATGACATCACTAGGACTGGCTTCACTCATCAAGTTCGTCTGAATCGCAGGAATAATGCCATGACACCACTTGGAACCTACACCTGTGTGGTGCCTGACATGAACAATGCAATGAATCATACTGCCACTATAATACTAGGTGAGCTTAGAATTACCAACCCAAACACAAATTGATATGAGCATTTAGAGCACTAGCTACTTTCCTTGGACATAGCTACATAAAATTGAGAGGTCATACTTAAACTGAAACAATTATTAATCCTACCAGTGACCACTGTACGAGCCGAAATGATGATTACGACGCGAGTAGTCTGGTGGCACCAACTCTTTAATTATGTAGCTACTCATGGCGACCTGGAGTCAACAGAAGAGTTCTTGAAAAAGTCGAAGAAGCTACGTAGCTAGTAGCAAAGGATTTGAGAAGAGAAATAAGAAACATTGACAAATGAATGTAGAAAGTGTTTATGACTTGTAGTTTTCTTGCATGGCAGAAATAGCTAAGTATTAAGTCTTGTTCCCTTGTTCAAAACTGCAGCTGTCTCTTCCTAGGAGGATGAATTGTGAAGGAAAAGTTTTAGTGCTAGAGGAATGTAATTAGCTACTGCAATCTAATTGGGCTGCAATAGCTGCTGCGTGACACAAATAGCTGATGCTAGAGTCACCAGACACTTTCCCTTCCTCCCATCAGACTACCTACCAAGCTGGAAAGAATATATCTGTGCCAATAACCAACCACTGCAAAGTATTTTGTTTTGTTATTGTAAAAACTTTAATTTCCCCAATTTTTAAGTTCTGTTTCTCTGATATGTTTTCCAAAGTCATTGATCTATGTGCCAATGCAACCATGAACAACTGTGACCCTGATGCTACATGTACCAGCACTCCTGGGAGCTTCACCTGTACATGTAACCAAGGATACACTGGAAATGGAACCACTTGCTATGGTACATAACTACATAGCTGACTGTGTGTATAACATGACATTTACTTATTATTCAGGTCCTCCACAGACTATCATACAACCATTACTAACATATAATCATACCTTCAGCATATAAGTCTACACGTAGCTGACAGTGTGTATGACATGACACTTATTGTTCAGGTCCTCCCTCTTCTCCTCCTATCCCGACCACTTCTCCTCAGTCCACTTCCATCACCTTAACATGGAACCAGTCTCCAGGGGATGTGGTGGACTCCTACCAAATCTCATACTCATTCATCATTGGAGGCTGTGATATCAATATTATCCAAAATCCAGACATAGTATCAGCAGTTGGTTCCTCCAGAGAGTACACTCTGACAGGACTGGAGGAGAATAGTAATTATACCATTTCCATCACAGCCATGAATGGAGCAGGGAGTAGTCCACCTGCCATCACCACTGCAAGGACTGCAATAGCAGGTAGGATACATCCATTATGATATGCAGCACAAGTGTCATGTACTGTACACTGTAGCTCCCTCTGCTCCTCCGGTTGATCTGATGGTCTCCTCCACCTCTCCCACTAGCATCTCCCTCTCATGGGGAGAAGTCCCATGCGTTGATAGGAATGTGGATGGGATCACTGGATACCAAATAGTCATTAGGACCACCTCTGATAATGTGATTAGAAGAAGGGAAAGAGATCACAGTACTAGAATGTTCACTACTAATCACCTCATTCCAAGGACAAACTACACATTTGAAGTTAATGCTCGCTATGATGATATCAACTTAAATAATCCATTATTTGGACCAGCAGCTGTCATAACAGGAGTCACTGCAGTACCACAAGGTACGTAAGTCTTGTTGGTATGAATTGTAAGTTATGCCATCATAATTATCCTACAGCTGTTGGTTTCTTCCTGAGAGGTGTGTTGTACCCCAACAACAGTGTGGTGTCCCTGACTGATATAGGAGAAGGTTACAATGCTCTGTACTGTCTCACTAACCTCACCACCTGCTGTAGAAGGAGAGATAATGGAACTGTAGCCACAGGGATATGGGTCTTATCTGATGGATCCATCCCCCTTGATAGTAGCACTGATTTCTATAGACGTAGAGGTCCCAGTGCAGTCCTCCTCAATCGTAGGACTGGTGCTGTGGGACCCACTGGACTGTACACCTGTCAGGTGCCTGATGGGAGTGGCATGGAGAGAACTCTGTACATTGGAGTGGGTGCAGGTACAGACTACATTATGTGATATGCATAGAAGAGTTATATGTTAGTCTTCCCTTTACAGGTGTTCCAGCCATCACTGACCTTGACTATGATCGTGCTTCAGGAACCTTGATGTGTATATCTAGTGGTGGACCTGTGGACTCAGTCATTTGGACGAAGGATGGGTCGCTTATCACAGGAGACAGTTCAACCTTCTCTCAAACTCAGACCATCACTAGCACAATATTGTCTACCTACCATCACACCCTCTCCAGTTCAAACTCCTCTAACTTTGTGGGGAGCTTTACATGTACTATCAGGGATGCAGTTGGAAATAGTAACAGCAGGACCCGAGTATTCAATGGTATGGTTTATTAGTGATTTATATACTATATGACATGGTGTTACTGTCCAGGTATTGAAATATATAATGATCCCTTTGTTGTGGGCAGTCATGCAGTGGTCACTTGTTCCAGTGACTCTGGTATTGTTGATAGAATAGAATGGGTGTCCTATTAATTTTATATACTATGTGACATAGTTTTTTGTAATCTTGTCATGCTAACCTTTCACACGTCACAATTAACAGATAATATTGATGAGTGTGCCAGTTCTACCACGAACAACTGTGACTCTAATGCTACATGTACCAACACTCCTGGGAGCTTCACCTGTACATGTAACCAAGGATACACTGGAAATGGAACCATTTGTTACGGTAAGAGCTACTGACTCCAACAGTGTATCAAGCAAGTCATGCACTTTACTGTATCAGATATTGATGAGTGTGCTGATGCTACCACTAACAACTGTGACTTTAATGCTATGTGTACTAACACTCCTGGGAACTTCACCTGTACATGTAACCAAGGATACACTGGAAATGGAGTTGTCTGCATAGGTAAGTACAGATTAGTTGTTGTTTTTTTTTGCATGAATATACTGTCAAATATTGAGTGTGCTATAATGCCACGTATGTAAGGATACTGGAAATGGAACTGTTTGTTTCAGTAATGATGCCATCAAGGTACATTTCATATACATCCCTCAGTTGACTCGTGGCCCGCATTACTGCATACAAGCAGATTCATTAATTATCATTGTTCAGGTCCTCCCTCTTCCCCTACTATCCTGACCACTTCTCCCCAGTCCACTTCAATCACCTTAACATGGAGCCAGTCTCCAGGGGATGTGGTGGACTCCTACCAAATCTCATACTCATTCACTATCAGAGGCTGTGGAGTAGTGGGAGGTGGTAATGTGAGTACTTCCTCCAGAGAGTACACTCTGACAGGACTGGAGGAGAACAGTGACTTCACCATTTCCATCACAACCATGAATGGAGCAGGGAGTAGTCCACCTGTCACCACCACTGCAAGGACTGCAATAGCAGGTAGGATACATCCATCATGATATGCAGCTAGTGCACAAGTGTCATGTACTGTACACTGCAGCTCCCTCTGCTCCTCCGGTTGATCTGATAGTCTCCTCCACCTCTCCCACTAGTGCTTCCCTTTCATGGGAGGAAGTCCCATGTGCTGGCAGGAATGTGGATAGGATCACTGGATACCAGATATTCACTAGGACCACCTCTGATAATATGATTAGAGACAGAATAAGAGATCACAGTACTAGAATGTTCACTGCTGATCACCTCATTCCAAGGACAAACTACACATTTGAAATTAATGCTCGCTATGAGGATGATCAATTACCTCTTCCAATATTTGGACCAGCAGCTATCATAACAGGAGTCACTGCAGTACCACAAGGTAAGTCTTGTTGGTGTGAATTGTTTACTAAGTTATGCCATTACAATCCTACAGCTGTTGGTTTCTTCCTGAGAGGTGTGTTGTACCCCAACAACAGTGTGGTGTCCCTGACTGATATAGGAGAAGGTTACTATGCTCTGCACTGTCTCACTAACCTCACCACCTGCTGTAGAGGAAATGATCATACAGGAACTGACGGCATGGGGAAATGGGTCTTACCCAATGGATCTGTCCTCCTTGGTAGTAGCACTGATTTCTATAGAAGTAGAGGTCCCAGTGCAGTCCTACTCAATCGTAGGACTGGTGCTGTGGGACCCACTGGACTGTTCACCTGTCAGGTGCCTGATGGGAGTGGCACTAATACTCTGTACATTGGTGTGGGTGCAGGTACAGACTATATACATCATGTGATATGCATGTAGTATTGCCCTTCCTATTTAAATTTTATAGGTGTTCCTGCCATCACTGACCTTGACTATGATCGTGCTTCAGGGACCTTGACATGTATATCTAGTGGTGGACCTGTGGACTCAGTCACTTGGATGAAGGATGGGTCACTCATTGCAGGAGACAGTTCAACCTTCTCTCAAACTCAGACCATCACTAGCACAATATTGTCTACCTACCATCACACCCTCTCCAGTTCAAACTCCTCTAACTTTGTGGGGAGCTTTACATGTACTATCAGGGATGCAGTTGGCAATAATAACAGCAGGACCCGAGTATTCAATGGTATGGTTTATTAGTGATTTATATACTATATGACATGGTGTTACTGTCCAGGTATTGAAGTATCTAATGATCCCTTTATTGTGGGCAGTCGTGCAGTGGTCACTTGTTCCAGTGACTCTGGTGTTGTTGACAGAATAGAATGGGTGTCCAGGGAGGGGGAGGTGCTGGCCTCTGGGACGTCAATACAGCAGCTCATGTATGTAGTGGACCCAGTAAGGGACAACCTCCATGGGTCAGAGTTCACATGCATTGTGACGAGAAATCAATTTTTTTTTAACCAGACACTACCACTAACTGTAAGAGGTAAGTGATGATGTTAGTGTATGCCTACTTTCATGTATTATGTAATAACTAGAACCTATTGATCTACTTGTCTTCTCATTAGTTCCTGAAAATGTCATCTCTATCACCATCAGTCAATCAGGGAGACCTATTGCAGGGACAGAGTTCAACCTGACCTGCACTGTATCTGAGGTCATTTCTGGCTTGACTGACATGCCTACTGCTGCATGGCTGGACTCAAATAACATGGTCATCATGCAAGATACGACTGTTTCAAGGAGTGATAATGTCTCTTCTTCTATTTTGTGGTTTAATCCACTGAGGACATCTTTACAGCAACGATACAGATGTTCAGGGAGCATTGTGTCCCCAGCTCTTACTAATCCTGTGGGAGTCACAACAGACAGTTCTTTCATAATAGAGAGTATGTTTAATAGTGACTGTTACTGCTAGTGCAGGAATGAACTGTTGTACTATGCATCTTGCAGTCTCAACTCCTACTGTGTCCATTACTGTACCATCTGGTCCTCTCTTTTTTGGAGGTGTGAATAATGTGACTCTTACCTGTTCTGCTATGTTGGGTGCTGGTGTGGATAATCCTGCTGTTATCCGCTACTCCTACACCTGGCTGGACAGAGAGGGCATAGAAATAGTGTCTGGGAGTCGTACCATCATCACTCCTACTTCCCCCTCCACCAGCTCCTCCTCCACTCTCACCCTCTCCCCCCTTGGCACCACTGACACCAACTTCACATGCAGAGTCACACTCAGTGATTCACGAAACTTACTGCGTCCCAGTGATCCTGGAGAGCAAAGAACTGTTCTGAGTAAGTATACCACTCCTGTGCTATCTAGTCTACTATCAGAATTCATAAAAGCTAGCTTACTTCGGTTTTCAGATTGTCCTATTGGTTCCTATTTGGCTGAGACCTCCAATAGAGCTGCTGTTTGTAGACCTTGCCCTGATAACAGTGTCAGCACTTCCTCAAATAGCCGTGTCTGTGTGTGTCTCCAAGGTTATTATAGAAATCTCCTGGAGGCTATTCATGTCCCCTGCACAAGTAAGTCTCAGGTTATAAGTGTTGTGGCTAGCTAATAGTTTCTTCTTCACTCCAGGACCACCATCTTCATGTCGTAACTTGAGAGTGTATCATCCAAGAACCAGAGCCAACACCATCACTGTCAGATGGGAACGACCCTTAATCACAGGAAGGGATGACTACTACTACAATATCTTCCATAGCAACCCTGACATCCCTGGGAGTTTCACACGTCACAATCGTAACTCTTTCATAAAGGACTCTTCTGTAGTGCAGTATAGTGTATCAGGACTGAGGCCTCTGACCAACTACACCATTAGAGTGACAGTGCACAATGGAGTGAGTGACCAGGACCCAGGAGGGGAGCAAGGGAGGAGATGTGAGGTATCAGGTGTCACAGGAGACATACGTAAGCTATTGGCTATAATAGCTAGTGGATTAGTATGAAGTACAATGTGGGGTAGGGGTGGATTGGCTTGAAGGATATGGACATATGAAGGGTCGGAGTAGCTTAGCTGCACTTTTCTAATCATGACAATGGCTACATTTTTTTTTCATTAGGTGCACAAGCTCCTCGAAATGTTTCTTTGTTTTGTTGTTCTGTGATTGTGTGGAAGGCTCCCTCTAGAGCATACGGAGTGATCACTGGATACCACATCTCCTTTTCCCTTCCTGGTAGAAATGAAAGTGTGCTGGTGGTAAAAAAGAATAGGGATGAATTCTTTCACGCTGTTAAGGAGGAAGATTTAAAGAGCAGAAATGCACTATTGATGGTGAATTTAATAAGCCATGCCAGCTAAATAGCAAATATAGATTGAGGATTGAGCTAAGGCATGCATGGGTGATTTTAGCTAACTCTTTTTTTTGGCAGGTGCGAGCTGTGACGACATCCATTAATGGTACTTGGTCTGAACCTATTTCTCTTGGTACGTTTGATGATATAAAGGGATCGTTCCTATAAATTACGTATCTTTCTGCAGATTGTCCTTTGGATCCTGTTCTTCCTACTGTCTGTCCCTGAGTTTGAAATGATATGCTATAACTTCATACACACAAATAATTCACAATGTGTAGGCTAGCTGAAAAATTTTAGTAAGAAGATATAGACAATTTAGCCACTTAGCTAGACTCTATCCACGTCAATTTCTGGAGTTCAGTTCACTTCTGTGAATTACGTTTAGCTATTACAACTGATGACCTTTTAGCAAATTCTTAGCTAGCTAATAATCTACTTTCATTTGAAGAACCAGTCATAAGTCCAGTCTACATCCTGTAGCTCTTGAGCCCATGAATAAGCTTTCCTGACAATACATAATGAGAGTATGCATAAATGCGTGGGCGGGATGAATATCAATTCGACCAGCTAGCAGTATTTTGTTTGCAAACGAAAAATGAAGTTCCTTATCCTGGTACTGTTCTTGAGATGTTGTGTCACAAGGGGGCAGACACAAGGTATGTTCAATATGCTGTAGCTCAGTGGTAGCTAGTCTAAGTCTAGGCATAACAAAATTATTAAGCTAGTATTCTGATTCTCCCAAGAGGACTAGAATATCAATGGCCAACCTCTTCATACTATGCTTCATTATGGCCAGTTGTTAAGCTAATATTAATGTTTGCAGCTCCCAGCACAGGACTATATTTCACCTTGAATGGTGTCGTGTATCTCCCTGGTGACACTGTACTCATCACTGATATTGGGGCAACTATTTCTGGTACTCCTTATCCTGGACTAGCTCTTGTGTGCAACACCACCAATGTCAATACCAACTGCTGTAGAAAAAGTGATAATCCTCCTGATGGACCTGCTCTGGGGGACTGGTACTTCCCTGATGGTACCGTGGTCCCCAAGGGTAATGTTGGTACAATCACTAGGACTGTCTACACTCATCAAGTTCGTCTGAGTCGTAGGAGTAATGCCATGGCACCAACCGGAGATTATGAGTGTAGAGTGCCTGATGAAAACAGTGGATTGATTCACACCGCCTCTATAGCACTTGGTGAGTGCAGCATGATCATGCCCCAGGGGTAAAATGGTTACTGCACCACTGGTTTTTGAAGACTGTAAATTACAGGGGCTGTGGGGGAAGGAGGGGGGGGGGATAGCTATAAAGATTAATTATCAATTTCAAATGAAACACTCCACATAGGAATGAGCCAAGGGCTATGTTCTTCTAATTAGCTATTGAAATACCATATTTCTCCTAGCAACAGACCCAGTAACTACTGTAGCTACTACAGACTACTGCAATGACATAACTAGTTGCCAGCTGTCACGATATCATGACTCCATTCCCGACCCCTGCCCAATAGACATAACTGTCCCAATACCAGAGAAGTTATGTAGCTGACGGAGAGAATGACATTGTTTGCTTACTCAGCAAAAAAATGCTTATCAGGTGATCAATTGCTCTAAAGCTAGCTCCACCCTCCAGAGTCTAGTTGTTTTGCTCTTTCTCTGATCGTTGTTTGCCTTAGCTCAACTTTGTCTTAGCTAAGCATGTCTGTCCCAAGGCTAAGAGACCCAAAAGAATGTGCCATCTGGGAATAAAACCTCTAAAGGTAACTTTTATAGGCTGTATATAGACTATCTTTAGAGCTAGTATACCTTCCTCTGCACAGACATTGATAGGTGATATGATGTGCAGGTAATATGATGTGCAGGTAATATTTGTCACAGTGATTGCATCCATCAGAGTGATCCTTTCTTGATTAGAACAACAACAAAAATTACAGTTAATTAGCCATGTTGTTATAGAGTGAAATAAAAATTTTAATAAGCAGTGCAAAATCAATTACAGTGGCTATACATGTCACTAAGTAAATTGCTATAGCCTGCTCTACAAGCAATACCAAAACATGATAAATATTACAGAAACGTAGCTAAAAGAGTATGAAGGGAAGGAGTCTAAATGTATGTAGCTATATATATACAAACCGGGCACAAGTGAGGACCATCTAACTCTTCATCTGGCTCCACATTCAGTGAGCAGCGAGGTCAAAGTTCAGTGATGGATGGGAAAGGAACTGAAGAGGGTCAATATGAAGTGGTGTAGTACCCTGAAGTACTCCATGATTCAGAAAAAATGAGCACTTTATAATAAACTAGTTAAAATAACATCATAGTATCTAGGTAGCAAGCCGGTAAGCTGGTATAGTAATTATGTGCTCAATGTTATTGTGATTAGCCTCTTCCCAGGCAATTCCACACAATTATTATAGCTGTAGCTTGTAGAAGGCCTGTTCTTGGGATCATGGTAAGTCGTTGAAATTAGCTGTCTAGCCATTGCACATACAAATTTGTGCAATGGCAAGTTAGTGATAGCAGTGGGCTGTGGCTTGTGTAATTCATACTTCATTTAACCACCATGCCACCATTCACTGTCCTATTGGATGTCATCACACACAAAAAAGTCATTTGAAGCACAGTGCCTCCAACCTGTAAACTTTGATTTCAGTGTAAAGTGCCCATTTTTAAACCATGAATTTCAGTATTTTCAGCCATTTTATAAGTAATGCTAATGTTATGTGTACAGTGCATTTGCCTAAATTTAATTTTGGGTCAAATTTCAGTAAAAATCAGTATGGTTGGATGTTCTGGAAGCATGGCAAGTGTGACAATTTGGCTTCATATCATGTCAACTGAATCAGAGACTCTTCAAAGTCCACGGAGGTAGCTAAAAGGCATTTAGATGGGAGAGGAAGAAAGAGAAAGGGAGGTATGAGAGAAGAGAAGAAGGGAGGGAGATGGAGAGAAGAGAAGATAAAGGAAGGGAGAGAAAGAATGGACTGCAGGTGGGAGAGAGGAATTCTATACTAGGCACTCTCATAGGGTCCAGGTGCAAAGGTCACAGAGGTTGCATAAACCACATCTAAAACATTATTTCAATGACTGATAATAAACTATCTTAAGGTGGGTATTATTGGCGACTTGTTAATTTAGCGAATTTAGCGAGTAGGCCTTTATTCACTAATATATAAGCATGCGCTAATAATAAAAATTTCGTAATAATATTATAAAAAAAACTGTGCTAGCTGTTTGAGTGTCCTGGTGGAGTTAGCTAGCTAGCTAGCTAGATTGCTGTTGTCTTCATCAGAGTCTGTTTCGGATACTTCGGATTTCATGGACTCAAGAATGGCAGCAGTAGGGTTGGAGTGACAGGTGATTGAAGTATCACTATTCCCAGCGAAGATTCTTTTTGTTCAATCTACAAAAACTAACTCTCCAATAATAGTTACTGACACAATAATGCATTATATTGTTCGTGCCTGATATTCTTGAAGCAACTTCATATGAAACTACATTTAAAAATAGAATACAAAGTTCAAAATAGCTACCCACCAGATACAGTATCCCTAAAATTAGTAGCCGCCAATAATACCCACCTTAATGCAATTCCTACATACAGAAAAAGAATGAGTCACTTAATTAGTGTCTATCCAAGAGTCACCAGTCAGCACCACACACATCACCATCTCCATTTAATTTGCCATCAAACACAATTACATCACTTCAAAACTAGCAGCTGGCTGTTAAGTTAGGCTCACCTATCCTCTATCTGCCGATCTTGCTTCACAGTTGCACATCGCTGCTACTCATCTTCCCTGGTGTTGTATGGCGTGGATCTAGAATTGAGCTACTTCTCCGCTATTGCGCATGCTCAATTTAGAATACTGCGCATTCTCAAATATCAGCTGCTGCCATATGCATAATGAAGAAGGTTGTGCATGTGCCGGTGGTGTATTGTTGGAGTTTATTATTGCTGCTGGAATCTGCAGCTGGACAAAGTAAGTGTATAGCTAGCAATTTTGCTGAGACGAATCTATGTGATTTAGTTAGTTAGCTTTTTGGCAGATTGTGTAGCTAGCTAACACCTCTTTCACATCCCAATGGTCTCGCTTCAGGGAGAGTCTGGTAGCTACAACTGTATGGTTCATTAATGCGGTTTGCATGACTTCAGTCCTATAATTTGTTTACTGACACCTCCCAGATTCTTCGTATCACCCAGGTTACAGGTATTATGGGGGAGAACCTGACTAGCGAGACTATTTGCCTGACCAATGCACTACTACACTATGGATGAACATATTTAGTTATAAATGTAGCATATTCTTTAGTGGAAGGCAGGATGACACTGAAACAGAATGTCGAATAGGACAGCTTTTCCCTGGTGATATGCCCACATTCATTGGATTATGCATGGGCATATCACCAGGTACTAAAGACAACTAGCTACTACATATGGTGATTAGCCATTATTATACAGTCATAACTACATACTGGCTTATGAGGGGGAACTGGCCACTTGTATAGCTCTTCTCTATTATTCCTACTAAGGTCCTACAGCTCCAAGCACAGGACTGTATTTCACCTTGAATGGTGTTGTGTATCTCCCTGGTGACACTGTAGTCATCACTGATATTGGGGTTGATGTACCAGCTGATCCTAATCCTGGATCTTCTCTTGTGTGTAACACTTCCAATGTCAATGATCACTGCTGTAGAGGTGAAAATAATCCCAATGGACCTGCTCTGGGGGACTGGTACTTCCCTAATGGCACCATAGTCCCTCGTTTAGGTGCCAGTCCAAATGGTGACTTCACTAGGACTGGCTTCTTTCATCAACTTCGTCTAAATCGCAGGAATAGTGCCATCATACCACTTGGAACCTATGAATGTAGAATTCCTCATATGGATACTTTCAACACTGAAGTCCACACTGCCACTATAACACTAGGTAAACATACCATAATAATTTGCTAAAGACAGCTATGCCTACGTTGTTAGTGGCAGTCACTGTCATAGGTATCCCCTCAGGTTTCCTAGTTGTGATGGCTAATGATGTGCAGAGACTCACTAGACTCATTAGACAATATATAGCTACAGCTCTAAAAGAGATAGTATAGTGATAGCTATAGGGCTGCATGATCACTTAAAACTAACAAGGAAAGGAAGCAAGATGTTGTGATGACAATTCTATCATCAAGGCTATAAGCCTGGCACATTCATGCATATTTGGTACTATTACTTACCATGAAAATTTATCCATGATGCATCCTGCTCCTGAGTATCTGCATAGTGTGACAGCCAGTGAGAGAAACTAGGATCCTACCCCCCCCCCCCCCCCCCCCCCCCCCCCCCACTATTGATTATCATTATTATTATGGTATTATGGTAATAATTTTGGAAAGGCAGTCATGTTGCATAAGCCAAAACACCTGAAGTCTGTATACTTTTGGTATTAAATTTCACATAATGTCTTATCAGATATTGATGAGTGTGCCAGTTCTACCACGAACAATTGTGACTCTAATGCTACATGTACCAACACTCCTGGGAGCTTCACCTGTACATGTAACCAAGGATACACTGGAAATGGAGTTGTCTGCATAGGTAAGTATACAGATTAGTTGTTGTTATTGTTGTTGTTTTTGCATGAATATACTGTCAAATATTGAGTGTGCTATAATGCCATGTACGTAAGGATACACTGGAAATGGAACGGTTTGTTTCAGTAATAATGCCATCAAGCTACGTATGCTATTTATGTTTCATCTTTGAGTAAACATTTATGCACCAGCAGATTTGCTAGGCAAATTAATACAAGCATTGTTGGCCGAGTGCTCAGACTTAATTTTATCACAAAATTAAACAACATGTTAGAGCATATGTATGAGACATATACACATCCCTCGGCAGGAACCACGCCCATAGGATGACAAGTTTTTTTTTGACCCCCTCAAAAGGAAGCTAATACTGACCAGCCCCTCCCTCGCTTCAACTTTGCCAGTGAGGAAGAACTTTCTAAACTTGAAGATAGTTTGGTACCCTCTAGTGAACTTAAAAATCTTAGTCTATGGAAAGATTGTAGAAATAGCAGCCTTCCTCTGCATTACTTTATCTTCTCATACCAGCTGGCTTTAATTATCATTGTTCCATTATTCAGGTCCTCCCTCTTCCCCTACTATCCTGACCACTTCTCCCCAGTCCACTTCCGTCACGTTAACATGGAGCCAGTCTCCAGGGGATGTGGTGGACTCCTACCAAATCTCATACTCATTCACTATCAGAGGCTGTGGAGTGGGAGGTGGTCATGTGAGTACAGTGAATGGTTCCTCCAGAGAGTACACTCTGACAGGACTGGAGGAGAACAGTGACTTCACCATTAATATCACAACCATGAATGGAGCAGGGAGTCCACCTGCCACCACCACTGCAAGGACTTTGACTGATGGTATACTCTATTCTCTAGAACATTGCATGAATAGACACTTATTATTATATTGTTACATTTATCTGTGTTCCAGCTCCTTCCTCTCCCCCAGAGCCTCTTCAGGTCTCCTTCACCTCCCTCACTAGTATATCCCTCACATGGGGAGATGTTCCATGTAGGGAAAGGAATGTGGACATAATCACTGGCTACAGTGTGACTTACTTCTGCACCTATCGCTCAAATACTTTTGAAAATCAAACAGTCCAAGTACTTGGATCCAACAATAAATCATTCATTGCCAGTCGACTCATTCCAAGAACAAACTGCACATTTGAAGTGAGAGCCTTCCATAGTAATAAGTCTACAAGTCTCCAATTAACAGGACCACCAGCTAATGTAACTGGGATAACTGAAATGCCCGAGGGTAAACCTATAGTGCTTTGTATGCTGCATGACTAATACTATGATCCTACAGCTGTTGGTTTCTTCCTGAGAGGTGTATTGTACCCCAACAACAGTGTGGTGTTCCTGACTGATATAGGAGCAGGCTACAATGCTCTGCACTGTCTCACTAACCTCACTACCTGCTGTAGAGTGCCACGTCGTATGGGACAATGGATTTTACCCAATGGATTTGTCTCCTTTGGGGGTGGCACTGATTTTTATACACGTAGAGGTCCCAGTGCAGTCCTCCTCAATCGTAGGACTGATGCTGAGGGGCCCACTGGACTGTTCACCTGTCAGGTGCCTGATGAGAGTGGCACTAATAGAACTCTGTACATTGGAGTGGATTTAAGTATGCAACATGCATTGAAACAAGAAGCACCTGATGCATGGTCTTCATACTTACAGGTTCTCCTGTCATCACTGACCTCATTTACAATAGCACTTCCAGCATGGCCAGTCTGACATGCATATCTAGTGATGGACCTGTGGATTCAGTCACTTGGATGAGAAATGGAGCAACTATTACAGCAAACAGTTCAACATTCACTCAGAGTCAGATCATCACAAATGCAATATCTGCTACTTACCACAACATCCTTACAAGTTTTAATACCTCTAACTTTATGATGGAGAGTTTCACATGTGTTATCAGGGATGCAGAGGGAAGGAATAAAAGTCGGACATTCAATGGTATGGCTAGTTTATATGGTTCAGGTAGACTCACTAAAATGTTTTCTTACTTCCGTAGATTTTAATGAATGTGCCAATGCTACCACTAACAACTGTGACTCTAATGCTATGTGTGCCAACACTCCTGGGAGCTTCACCTGTACATGTAACCAAGGATACACTGGTAATGGAGTTGTTTGCATAGGTAAGTACAGATTGTTTTTTTTTGCATGTCAAATATTGAGTGTGCTATAATGCCCATGTATATAAGGATATGGAAATGTTGAACTAATTGTTTCAGTAATGATGCCATCAAGGTATATATAGCTATGTACATTTCATCTTTGAGTAATGTAAATGTACCAGTGGATTTACTAGGCAAACTAACGCAAGCATTTTGGGGTGAGTGCTCACCCATGATCATCACAAAAAAAATGTTAGTGCATGCATGCATACAAGATATCATCACTCAGTTGACTCGTGGCCCACATTATGAATTTTCTCATACAAGCAGATTTATTGATTATCATTGTTTCATTATTCAGGTCCTCCCTCTTCCCCTACTATCCTGACCACTTCTCCCCAGTCCACTTCCGTCACCTTAACATGGAGCCAGACTCCAGGGGATGTGGTCGACTCCTACCAACTCTCATACTCATTCACTATTAGAGGCTGTGGGATCCCAGGCAATAATGTTATTGTAGCATCAGCACCTGGTTCCTCCAGAGAGTACACTCTGACAGGACTGGAGGAGAACAGTGACTTCACCATTTCCATTACAGCCATGAATAGAGCAGGGAGTAGTCCACCTGCCACCACCACTGCAAGGACTGCAATAGCAGGTAGGATACATCCATCATGATATGCAGCTAGAAGTGCACAAGTGTCATGTACTGTACACTGCAGCTCCCTCTGCTCCTCCGGTTGATCTGATGGTCCCCTCCACCTCTCCCACTAGCATCTCCCTCTCATGGGGGGAAGTCCCATGTGAACACAGGAATGTGGATGGGATCACAGGATACCAAATAGTCACTTGGACCACCTCTGATACAGTGATTAGAGACTGGGAAAGAGATCACAGGACTAGAATGTTCACTGTCAATCGCCTCATCCCAAGGACAAACTACACATTTGAAGTTAATGCTCGCTATGATGATATCACCTTAAATAATCCATTACTTGGACCAGCAGCTGTCTTAACAGGAGTCACTGCAATACCACAAAGTAAGTCTTGTTGGTCTGAATGATTTATTAAGTTTTGCCATCACAATTCTGCAGCTGTTGGTTTCTTCCTGAGAGGTATATTGTACCCCAACAACAGTGTGGTATCCCTGACTGATATAGGAGAAGGATACAATGCTCTGCACTGTCTCACTAACCTCATCACCTGCTGTAGAGTACCACGTCGTATGGGACAATGGATTTTACCCAATGGATCTGACCTCCTTGGTAGTGGCACTGATTTCTATACACATAGAGGTCCCGGTGCAGTCCTCCTCAATTGTAGGGCTAGTGCTGTGGGGCCCACTGGACTGTTCACCTGTCAGGTGCCTGATGGGAGTGGCACTAATAGAACTCTGTACATTGGAGTGGATTTAAGTATGCAACATGCATTGAGATAAGAAGCACCTGATGCATGATCTTCCTCTATATACACTTACAGGTTCTCCTGTCATCACTGACCTCATTTACAAAAGCACTTCCAGCATGGCCAGTCTGACATGCATATCTAGTGGTGGACCTGTGGACTCAGTCACTTGGATGAGAAATGGAGCAACTATTACAGCAAACAGTTCAATATTCACTCAGAGTCAGATCATCACAAATGCAACTACTGCCACTTACCACAACATCCTTACCAGTTTTAGTTCCTCTAACTTTATGATGGGTAGTTTCACATGTGTTATCAGGGATGCAGAGGGAAGGAATAAAAGTCAGACATTCAATGGTATAGCTAGTTTATATGGTTGAGGTAGACTCACTAAAATGTTTTCTTACTCCCTTAGACTTTAATGAATGTGCCGATGCTACCACTAACAACTGTGACACTAATGCTATGTGTGCCAACACTCCTGGGAGCTTCATCTGTACATGTAACCATGGATACACTGGAAATGGAATCACTTGCTACAGTAAATTTCTGTCTGCACATATTGGGCATGGTAGCTAAATATTGTTTGTGATGTTCAGGTCCTCCTTCTTCCCCTACTATCCTGACTACTCCTCCCCAGTCCACTTCCATCATCTTAACATGGAGCCAGTCTCCAGGGGATGTGGTGGACTCTTATAATATCTCATACTCATTCACTATCAGAGGCTGTGGAGTGGGAGGTGGTAATGTGAGTACAGTGAATGGTTCCTCCAGAGAGTACACTCTGATAGGACTGGAAGAGAACAGTGACTTCACCATTTCCATCACAGCCATGAATGGAGCAGGGAGTAGTCCACCTGCCACAACCACTGCAAGGACTTTAATTGGTGGTATATAGACAGTATTCTCACTTCATGAATGGACATTGTTACATGTAACTTACTATGTTGCAGCTCCTTCTTCTCTCCCGGAGTCTCTAAACATCTCCTCCACCTCCCTCACTAGTATATCCATTACATGGGGAGATGTTCCATGCAGGGAAAGGAATGTGGACATGATCACTGGCTACAGTGTGACTTATTTCTGCAATTGTGCCGGTCCCTATGGCAGTGAAACAGTTGAAGCTCACAGTAGAACATTCACTGCCAGTCAACTCATCCCAAGTACTAACTATACATTTGAAGTGAGGGCATTCCATAGTAATGAGTCCACAAGTCTCCAATTAATAGGACCACTAGCTGATGTGACTGGGACTACTGAAATCCCTGAAGGTAAATAATACTCAACCTATAGCTCTTTGTATGCTGCATGACTATAATGCTATGATTGTACAGCTGTTGGTTTCTTCCTGAGAGGTGTGTTGTACCCCAACAACAGTGTGGTAAACCTGACTGATATAGGAAGGGGCTACAATGCTCTGCACTGTCTCACTAACTTCACCACCTGCTGTAGAGGAGTAGATGGTGGTCCAGCAGGACAGTGGTTACTTCCTGGGCAGACTTGTTCAGTTATTGGTTTCAATGTTGCTGATGATATGGATAACTTTGCTAGAAGTAGAGGTCCCAGTGCAGTCCTCCTCAATCGCAGGACTGGTGCTATGGGGCCCACTGGACTGTACACCTGTCAGGTGCCTGATGGGAGTGGTATGGAGAGAACTCTGTACATTGGAGTGGATATAGGTACTAGCTATGACTGTTCAACATGTGATGTGATTTTTTAAAAAACTAACTATACAGATGTTCCTGCCATCATTGACCTTGACTATGATCGTGCTTCAGGGACTTTGACATGTATATCTAGTGGTGGACCTGTGGATTCAGTCACTTGGATGAAGGATGGGTCAATCATTACAGGAGACAGTTCAACTTTCTCTCTAACTCAGACAATCACTAACAGTACATTGTCTACCTACCATCACACCCTCTCCAGTTTCAACTCCTCTAACTTAGTGGGAAGCTTTACATGTACCATCAGGGATGCAGCTGGCAATAGTAACAGCAGAACTCAGATTTTAAATGGTATGGTTTATTGATGTGTGGTGTGTGTGTATTTATATACTAGCTATTAGTATATATGATATGGTGTTACTGTCCAGGTATTGACATATCTAATGATCCCTTTGTGGTGGGCAGTCGTGCCGTGGTCAATTGTTCCAGTGACTCTGATGTTGACAGAATAGAATGGATATCCAGGGAAGGGGAGGTGCTGTCCTCTGGGACGTCAATACAGCAGCTCATGTATGTAGTGGACCCAGTAAGGGACAACCTCCATGGGTCAGAGTTCACATGTATTGTGACAAGAAATCAAATTGTTTTTAACCAGACACTACCACTAACTGTAAGAGGTAAGTGATGATGTTAGTGTATAGCTACTTATACCAGGGGTGGATACAGGGAGGGGCCGGTGCACACCCCCTCTCATTTCAATTATACTCATAAAAAATTGCTAGCAGAATGATGTATTAATAGCTATGTAATAACTAGTTCCAGATAATCCCATCTCTGTCACCATCAGCCAGTCAGGGATACCAGAGGCAGGGACAGAGTTCAACCTGACCTGCGCTGTATCTGAAGTCATTTCTGGCCTGACTAACATGCCTACTGCTGCATGGCTGGACTCAAATAACATACCCTTGCCAGCAAATGTTTCAAGGAGTGATAATGTCTCTACTGCTATTTTGCAGTTTAATCCACTGAGGACATCTTTACAGCAACGATACAGATGTTCAGGGAGCATTGTGTCCCCAGCTCTTACTAATCCTGTGGAAGTCACAGCAGACAGTACTTTCATCATAGAGAGTATGTCTAATAGTTACTGCTCAACTTCTACTATAGCTCCACTCCTGTGCTATCTTACAGACTTCATAAAAAGCTAGCTTACAATTTAAATTTAGTTTTGCTTCCTATACTCAGATTGTCCTATTGGTTCCTATTTGGCTGAGACCTCCAATAGAGCTGCTGTTTGTAGACCTTGCCCTGATAACAGTGTCAGCACTCCCCCAAATAGCAATGTCTGTGTGTGTCTCCAAGGTTATTACAGAAATCTCCTGGAGACTACTCATGTCCCCTGCACAAGTAAGTCTCCAGGTTATAAGTGTTATGGCTAGCTAGCCAATAGCTTCTTCTTCATGCACTCCAGGACCACCATCTGCATGTCGTAACTTGAGAGTGTATCATCCAAGAACCAGAGCTAACACCATCACTGTCAGATGGGAACGACCCTTAATTACAGGAAGGGATGATTACCACTACAATATCTTCCATAGCAACCCTGACATCCCTGGGAGTTTCACACGTCATAATCGTAACTTTTTCATTAAGGACTCTTCTGTAGTGCAGTACAGTGTGTCAGGACTGAGGCCTCTGACCAACTACACCATTAGAGTGACAGTGCACAATGGAGTGAGTGACCAGGACCCAGGAGGGGAGCAAAGGAGGAGATGTGAGGTATCAGGTGTCACTGGAGACATACGTAAGTTATCAGCTATAATAAGCCAGCAACATTCTTAAGTGAGTGAAAATTCTATTATAATAGTTAGATAAGTAATGTGGGGTAGGGGGGATCGGTTTGAAGGATATGGAATGATAGATCTAGCTATCATATGAAGGGTCAGAGTAGAAATGAAACCTTAGCATTATGTGAGTGATATGGCAGTGGCTAATAGCTATATATATGTTTCCATTAGGTGCACAAGCTCCTCGAAACGTTTCTTTGTTTTGTTGTTCTGTGATTGTGTGGAAGGCTCCCTCTAGAGCATATGGAGTGATCACTGGATACCACATCTCCTTTTCCCTTCCTGGTAGAAATGAAAGTGTGCTGGTGGTGAGAAAGAATAGGGATGAATTCTTTCATGCTGTTAAGGAGGAAGATTTAAAGAGCAGAAATGCACTATTAATGGTGAATTTGATAAGCATACTATTATATAGCTAACAGTTGAAGGAGGCCGTGGGTGATTTTAGCTAACTTTTTTTGGCAGGTGCGAGCTGTGACAGCATCCATTAATGGTACTTGGTCTGAACCTATTTCTCTTGGTATGTTAGCTACTTTATGATATAAAGGGATTGTTCCCATAAGTTATCTTTCTGCAGATTGTCCTTTGGATCCTGTTCTTCCTACTGTCTGTCCCTGAGTTTGAAATATGCTATAACATCATACACACAAATAATTCACAATAATTATGTAGCTAGTCTAGCTGAAAATCATTCTATAGCATCCAGTAAGAAGATATAGACAATTTAGCCACTTAGCTAGACTCTATCCACATCAATTTCTGGATTTCACTTCTGCGAATTGAATTACATTTTACACTGATGACCTTTTAGCACATTCTTAGCTAGCTAATAAAAAATTAATAATGAATAATGTCTACTTTCATTTGAAGAACCAGTTGTAAGTCCAGTCTACATCCTGTAGCTCTTGAGCCCATAAATAAGGTTTCCTGACAATACATAACAAGAGTATGCATAATGCGTGGGCGGGATGAATATCAATTCCGCCGAAAAAATAGTAACCAGGCATTTTGTTTGCAAACGTATGGACAAAAAAAAATGAAGTTCCTTATCCTGGTACTGTTCTTGAGATGTGTCATAAGAGGGCAGGCACAAGGTATGATCAAATGCTGTAGCTCAATGGTAGCTAGTCTAACAATATTCTGATTCTCCCAAGAGGACTAGAAATGTCAGATAGACACCTCAGAATGGCCAACCTCTTCATACTATCAACCTCTTCATACTATGCTTCATTATGGCCAGTTCTTTAGCTAATATTAATGTTGTGCAGCTCCCAGCACAGGACTGTATTTCACCTTGAGTGGAACTGTGTATTTACCTGGTGACACTATACTCATCACTGATATTGGGGCGACTCCTTCTGGTACTCCTGATCCTGGACAAGCTCTTGTGTGCATCACCACCAATGTCAATACCAACTGCTGTAGAAAAAGTGATAATCCTCCTGATGGACCAGCTCTGGGGGACTGGTACTTCCCTGATGGTACCTTGGTCCCCAAGGGTAATGTTGGTACAATCACTAGGACTGTCTACACTCATCAAGTTCGTCTGAGTCGTAGGAATAATGCCATGACACCAACTGGAGATCATGAGTGTAGAGTGCCTGATGAAAACAGTGGATTGATTCACACTGCCTCTATAACACTAGTACTTGGTGAGTGTAGCATGATCATGCCCCAGGTTTATGTGTCACAAGGGGGGAGGGGGAGATAAAGAAGAGCCGCTTGATTAATCAGAACAACAAAAATCACAGATACCGATGTTTATTTTAGAAAAAGTATGTGATTGCAAAAAAATTTCATGGTCCCTAAATTTAGCTGGATTATCATACTATGCCCTTATATCAAACCAAGCCCTACATTCACATCCACTGCCTACATTGAACTTGGTTCGATATGAGGGCACAACATAATTATACTGCCACCGTACCCTTGAATAGAATAGCTATTCCCCAGCCCCAAAGGCATGGCATACTAATATACTTGTTATGCTTGTTGCTTGGCACTGAATTTGAACTAACTCATACTAACCTTTCACACATAAATTACTTTATGGAAAGTAACAAGTAACTTACCTCTCCCCCTTAAGCAAATGTACTGAAATCTGTATTACTTACTCTGCTGTCACAATTGTGACTCTAATGCTACATGTACGAACACTCCTGGGAGGATACACTTGTAATGGAGTTGTCTGCGTAGGTAACAGATTATTGCATGAATATACTGTCAAATATTGAACAGTTTGTTTCAGTAATGATGCCATCAAGGTACATATAGCTATGTACATTTCATCTTTGAGTAAACATTAGTTAAATGCACAAGTGGATTTACTAGGCAAATTAATGCAAGCATTGTGGGGTGAGTGCTCAGACTTAGTTTACCTATGGTCATCACAAAAATAAACATGTTAGAGCGTACATACGAGATATACATCCCTCAGTTGACTCATGGCCCGCATTACTGAATCTTCTCATGCATTATTGCTTATCATTGTTTCATTATTCAGGTCCTCATCCCTCTTCCCCTACAATCCTGACCACTTCTCCCCAGTCCACTTCCATCACCTTAACATGGAGCCAGTCTCCAGGGGATGTGGTGGACTCCTACCAAATATCATACTCATTCACTATCAGAGGCTGTGGAGTGGGAGGTGGTAATGTGAATACAGTGAATGGTTCCTCCAGAGAGTACACTCTTACAGGACTGGAGGAGAACAGTAATTATACCATTAATGTCACAGCCATGAATGGAACAGGGAGTAGTCCACCTGCCACTACCACTGCAAGGACTGCAATAGCAGGTAGGATACATCCATGTAGCTGGTACGAGGCTAACATCCATCATGATATGCAGCTAGTGTATAAGTGTCATGTACTGTACACTGCAGCTCCTTCTGCTTCTCCAGTTGATCTGATGGTCTCCTCCACCTCTCCCACTAGCATCTCCCTTTCATGGGGGGAAGTCCCATGTGTTGACAGGAATGTGGATAGGATCACTGGATACCAAATAGTCACTAGGACCACCTCTGATAATGTGATTAGAGACAGGGAAAGAGATCACAGTACTAGAATGTTCACTGCTACTCACCTCATTCCAAGGACAAGCTACACATTTGAAGTCAATGCACGCTATGATGTTACCAGCCCTATGAATCCAATATTTGGACCAGCAGCTGTCATAACAGAAGTCACTGAAGTACCACGAAGTAAGTCTTGGGAATTATATACTAAGTTGTACCATCACGATCCTACAGCTGTTGGTTTCTTCCTGAGAGGTGTGTTGTACCCCAACAACAGTGTGGTGTCCCTGACTGATATAGGAGAAGGCTACAATGCTCTGCACTGTCTCACTAACCTCACCACCTGCTGTAGAGGAGCAGATGGTGGTTCAGCAGGAGAGTGGTTCCTTCCTGGGAAGACTAGTCCAGTGGTAGATATCAGTTCTGTTGACAACATGGAGAGTTTCACTAGAAGTAAAGGTCCCAGTGCAGTCCTCCTCAATCGTAGGACTGGTGCCATGGGGCCCACTGGACTGTTCACCTGTCAGGTGCCTGATGGGAGTGGCACTAATAGAACTCTGTACATTGGAGTGGATTTAAGTATGCAACATGCATTGAGATAAGAAGCACCTGATGCATGATCTTCCTCTTACAGGTTCTCCTGTCATCACTGACCTCATTTATAATAGCACTTCCAACATGGCCAGTCTGACATGCATATCTAGTGGTGGACCTGTGGACTCAGTCACTTGGATGAGAAATGGAGCAACTATTACAGCAAACAGTTCAATATTCACTCAGAGTCAGATCATCACAAATGCAACATCTGCCACTTACCACAACATCCTCACCAGTTTTAGTTCCTCTAACTTTATGATGGGGAGTTTTACATGTGTTATCAGGGATGCAGAGGGAAGGAATGAAAGTCAGACATTCAATGGTATAGTTAATGTGTAGACTCACTCACTTGCATCGAACATTTACTATTTTATAGATGTTAATGAATGTGCTAATGCTACCACTAACAATTGTGACTCTAATGCTACATGTATCAACACTCCTGGGAGCTTCATCTGTACATGTAACCAAGGATACACTGAAAATGGAACTACTTGTGAAGGTACGTCATCCTTGTGTATGTGAGCTCTCATGGATTTCTGAATGCAGATATTGATGAATGTGGTGAAGGTGGTGGTAATGATTGTAGTTCTAATGCTACTTGTACAAACACTCCTGGTGGTTATAACTGCACATGTCTCCATGGATACGCTGGAAATGGAACAACCTGCACTGGTAAAGTACTCCTGCAATGCTTTAATAAGTGTTAGTTAATTCTCCTATCAGATATTGATGAATGTGCTAATGTTACTACTAACAACTGTGACTCTAATGCTACATGTACCAACACTCCTGGGAGCTTCACCTGTACATGTAACCAAGGAAATGGAATCACTTGCTATGGTAAATTTCTATCTGCACATATTGTGGCATGGTACCTAAATATTGTTTGTGATATTCAGGTTCTCCCTCTTACCCTACCATCCTGACCACTTCTCCCCAGTCCACTTCCATCACCTTAACATGGAGCCAGTCTCCAGGGAATGTGGTGGACTCCTACCAAATCTCATACTCGTTCACTATTAGAGGCTGTGGGATCCAAGGCAATGGTGTAGCATTAGCACCTGGTTCCTCCAGAGAGTACACTCTGACAGGACTGGAGGAGAACAGTTATTTCACCATTTCCATCACAGCCATGAATGGAGCAGGGAGTAGTCCACCTGCCACCACCACTGCAAGGACTGCAATAGCAGGTAGGATACATCCATCATGGTATGCAGCTAGTGCACAAGTGTCATGTACTGTACACTGCAGCTCCCTCAGCTCCTCCAAGAGATCTGATGGTCTCCTCCACCTCTCCCACTAACATCTCCCTCTCATGGGGGGAAGTCTCATGTCTTGACCAGAATGTGGATGGGATCACTGGATACCAGATAGTCACTAGGACCACCTCTGATAACGAGATTAGAGACAGGGAAAGAGATTACAGTACTAGAATGTTCACTGCTAATCACCTTATTCCAAGGACAAACTACGCATTTGAAGTTAATGCTCGCTATGATGATATCAACTTAAATAATCCATTATTTGGACCAGCAGCTGTCATAACAGGAGTCACTGCAGTACCACAAGGTAAGTCTTGTTAATTATTTACTAAGTTATAGCTACCATCATAATTTTGCAGTTGTTGGTTTCTTCCTGAGAGGGGATTATCGCAGCAACAGTGTGTTGTACCCCAACAACAGTGTGGTGTCCTTGACTGATATAGGAGAAGGCTACGATGCTCTGCACTGTCTCACTAACCTCACCACCTGCTGTAGAGGAGTAGATGGTGGTTCAACAGGAGAGTGGTTCCTTCCTGGACAGACTAGTCCAGTGGTAGGTGTCAATGCTCCTAATGCAGACACAGAGAGCTTCACTAGAAGTAGAGGTCCCAGTGCAGTCCTCCTCAATCATAATACTAGTACCATGGGTCCCACTGGACTGTACACCTGTCAGGTGCCTGATGGGAGTGGCACTAATAGAACTCTGTACATTGGAGTGGGTGCAGGTACAGACTATACATCATGTGATGTGCCATGTAGTATTGCCCTTCCATTTACAGGTGTTCCTGCCATCACTGACCTTGACTATGATCGTGCTTCAAGGACCTTGACATGTATATCTAGTGGTGGACCTGTGGACTCAGTCACTTGGACAAAGGATGGGTCACTCATCACAGGAGACAGTTCAACCTTCTCTCAAACTCAGACCATCACTAGCACAATATTGTCTACCTACCATCACACCCTCTCCAGTTCAAACTCCTCTAACTTTGTGGGGAGCTTTACATGTACTATCAGGGATGCAGTTGGCAATAGTAACAGCAGGACCCGAGTATTCAATGGTATGGTTTATTAGTGATTTATATACTATATGACATGGTGTTCCTGTCCAGGTATTGAAATATCTAATGATCCCTTAGTTGTGGGCAGTCGTGCAGTGGTCACTTGTTCCAGTGACTCTGGTGTTGTTGACAGAATAGAATGGGTTTCCAGGGAGAGGGAGGTACTGGCCTCTGGGACGTCAATACAGCAGCTCATGTATGTAGTGGACCCAGTAAGGGACAACCTCCATGGGTCAGAGTTCATATGTATTGTGACAAGAAATCAAATGGTTTTCAACCAGACACTACCACTAACTGTAAGAGGTAAGTGATGATATTCTCTCACTGAGTCAGTTGTGTACTAGCTGATAACAGAACCTAATCATCTGACTGTTGTCATGTAGTCCCTGAAAATGTTATCTCTGCTTCAATCAGCCGATCAGGGAGACCAGTGGCAGGGTCAGAGTTCAACCTGACCTGCACTGTATCTGAGGTCATTTCTGGCCTGACTAACATGCCTACTGCTGCATGGCTGGACTCAAATAACATGCCCTTGCCAGCAACTGTTTCAAGGAGTGATAATGTCTCTACTGCTATTTTGCAGTTTAATCCACTGAGGACATCTTTACAGCAACGATACAGATGTTCAGGGAGCATTGTGTCCCCAGCTCTTACCAATGCTGTGGGAGTCACAACAGACAATACTTTCATAATAGAGAGTATGTTTAATAGTGACTGTTACTGCTAGTGCAGGAGTAAACTGTTGTACTATGCATCTTGCAGTCTCAACTCCTACTGTGTCCACTACTGTGCCATCTGGTCCTCTCTTTGCTGGAGGTGTGGATAATGTGACTCTTACCTGTTCTGCCATGTTGGGTGCTGGTGTGGACAATCCTGCTGTTATCCGCTACTCCTACACTTGGCTGGACAGAGAGGGCATAGAAATAGTGTCTGGGGGTCGTACCATCATCACTCCTACTTTCCCCTCCAGCAGCTCCTCCTCCACTCTCACCCTCTCCCCCCTCAGCACCACTGACACCAACTTCACATGCAGAGTCACACTCAGTGACTCAAGAAACTTACTGCGTCCCAGTGATCCTGGAGAGCAAAGAACTGATGTTTATGTTCTGAGTAAGTATACTGAGGTGTACATGGTACATACTGTAGTGTAACATTAGTAGTATGTCCACTCGTGCGGTAGCTATATAGTCTACTATCCGAATTCATAAGAGCTAGCTTTCTTTGATTTTGCTTCCTTCTCAGATTGTCCTATTGGTTCTTATTTGGCTGAGACATCCAATAGAGCTGCTGTTTGTAGACCTTGCCCTGATAACAGTGTCAGCACTTCCTCAAATAGCCGTGTCTGTGTGTGTCTCCAAGGTTACTATAGAAATCTCCTGGAGGCTATTCATGTCCCCTGCACGAGTAAGTCTCAGAGTTATAATTATTGTGGCTAGCTAGCTAATAGTTTCTTCTTCACTCCAGGACCACCATCAGCATGTCGTAACTTGAGAGTGTATCATCCAAGAACCAGAGCCAACACCATCACTGTCAGATGGGAACGACCCTTAATTACAGGAAGGGATGACTACCACTACAATATCTTTCATAGCAACCCTGACATCCCTGGGAGTTTCACACGTCACAATCGTAACTCTTTCATCAAGGACTCTTCTGTAGTACAGTACAGTGTATCAGGACTGAGGCCTCTGACCAACTACACCATTAGAGTGACAGTGCACAATGGAGTGAGTGACCAGGACACTGAAGGGGAGCAAGGGAGGTGGTGTGAAGTATCAGGTGTCACAGGAGACATACGTAAGCTATTGGGTATTATTAGTATGAAGTACAATGTGGGGTAGGGATGGATTGGCTTGAAGGATATGGAATGATATGACATGTGAAGGGTCAGAGTAGCTTAACTGAACTTTTCAAATTATGTGTGGCAATGGTTGATAGCTATATATATATGTTTCCATTAGGTGCACAAGCTCCTCGAAATGTTTCTTTGTTTCGTTGTTCTGTGATCGTGTGGAAGGCTCCCTCTAGAGCATATGGGGTGATCACTGGATACCACATCTCCTTTTCCCTTCCTGGTAGAAATGAAAGTGCGCTGGTGGTCAGAAAGAATAGGGATGAATTCTTTCATGCTGTCCAGGAGGAAGATTTAAAGAGCAGAAATGCACTATTAATGGTGAATTTGATAAGCATACTATTACGTAGCTAACAGTTGAGGCTTACTCTTCCTTTGGCAGGTTCGAGCTGTGACAGCATCTATTAATGGTACTTGGTCTGAACCTATTTCTCTTGGTATGTTAGCTACTTGATGATAGAAAGGGATTGTTCCCATAAGTTATCTTTCTGCAGATTGTCCTTTGGATCCTGTTCTTCCTACTGTCTGTCCCTGAGTTTGAAATATGCTATAACTTCATACACACAAATAATTCACAATAATTAGCTATGTAGCTAGTCTAGCTGAAAATCATTCTATAGCATCCAGTAAGAAGATATAGACAATTTAGCCACTTAGCTAGACTCTATCCACATCAATTTCTGGACTTCACTTCTGCGAATTGATTTACACTGATGACCTTTTAGCACATTCTTAGCTAGCTAATAAAAAATTAATAATGAATAATGTCTACTTTCATTTGAAGAACCAGTTGTAAGTCCAGTCTACATCCTGTAGCTCTTGAGCCCATAAATAAGGTTTCCTGACAATACATAACAAGAGTATGCATAATGCGTGGGCGGGATGAATATCAATTCCGCCGAAAAAATAGTAACCAGGCATTTTGTTTGCAAACGTATGGACAAAAAAAAATGAAGTTCCTTATCCTGGTACTGTTCTTGAGATGTGTCATAAGAGGGCAGGCACAAGGTATGATCAAATGCTGTAGCTCAATGGTAGCTAGTCTAACAATATTCTGATTCTCCCAAGAGGACTAGAATGTCAGATAGACACCTCAGAATGGCCAACCTCTTCATACTATCAACCTCTTCATACTATGCTTCATTATGGCCAGTTCTTTAGCTAATATTAATGTTGTGCAGCTCCCAGCACAGGACTGTATTTCACCTTGAGTGGAACTGTGTATTTACCTGGTGACACTATACTCATCACTGATATTGGGGCGACTCATTCTGGTACTCCTGATCCTGGACAAGCTCTTGTGTGCATTACCACCAATGTCAACACTAAGTGCTGTAGAGGGAGTGATGGAGGGAGTGTGGGGGACTGGTTCTTCCCTGATGGTACCATGGTCCCTAGGGGTAATGATGATCCAATCACTAGGACTGGTTGGACTCATCAAGTTCGTCTGAGTCGTAGGAATAATGCCATGACACCAACTGGAGATCATGAGTGTAGAGTGCCTGATGAAAACAGTGGATTGATTCACACTGCCTCTATAACACTAGTACTTGGTGAGTGTAGCATGATCATGCCCCAGGTTTATGTGTCACAAGGGGGGAGGGCATGATCATGCCCCAGGGGTAAAAATGGTTACTGACCACTGGTTTTTGAAGACTGTAAGTTAAAGGGGCTGATTCAGGATTACAAACTGTGGGGGAAGGAGGAAGGGAGGGGATAGCTATAAAGATTAATAATCAATCTCAGATGCAACACTCCGCATAGGTATCAGTGGCGTAGGAAGATGGTTTTGAATAGGGGGGCCACCTAAGTAATAGTCAAGACCACGCCTATTTTACTGGGGGGGGGGGGGGGGGGCACTAATGACTAGTTTTTAGAAAAAAAAGAATCAATCTCCAAAGTTATTTATTCTTCGTTGGTTTACAATTAGCTATGGCTAATTCTTCGTGTATATATTGACATTCAGTCATAGTGCTTCTTAAATAGCTAAGTTTTCATTGATGAAGGGAAGAAAAAGAGCGTTCTGCTGTGGGAAAATGTCAATAGCTATAATCTAATCAGTTTATCTACTTCCTGAAACGTGCCTTTGTAGATTTCACTTTTATTACAGCTGTGAAGTATTATGCAGTGTAGTATAGTAGCTATAGCAATTATGCAATCAATAATAAGAGGGGGCCCTGCCCCCTGTCTGAAAATAATAGGGGGGCCCTGGCCCCTGTGGACCCCCCCCCCCCTGTTCCTACGCCAGTGGGTATCAGCCAAGGGCCAAGGGCTATGTTCCTCTAATTAGCTATTGAAATACCATATTTCTCTCAGTGACAGACCCAGTGACTACTGTACCACAGACTACAGCAATGACATAGTTGCTTACTCAGCAAAAAATGAAAATGATTGCTTATCAGGTGATCAATTGTTCCAAAGCTAGCTCCACCCTCCAGAGTCTATAGTTGTTTGCTCTTTCTCTGATCGTTGTTTGCCTTGGCTCAACTTTAGCTAGCTAGTTAAGCATACGTAGCTTAGCTAAGCATGTCTATCCCAAGGCTAAGAGACCCAAAAGAATGTGCCATCCGGGAATAAAACTGCTCTAAAAGTAACTTTTATAGGCTGTTTATAGACTATAGCTTCCTCTGCACACACATTGATAGATGATAATTATGCAAGATGCAGTATCTTAATCAAGTGGGCACAGTTTATCCAAAAGGGTGTGGTTAGGCAAAAGTGGGTGGCATGCTAAAATTTTTTCCATGTGCAAGTACACAGATATCATGTCCCTATCATCCCTGATAAAAATTGGCTACTAGCTAGCTATAATATGTAATGAGCAAGTGACCACACCTCAAGGTTGAACTTAGTACACCACATCTATTTTTGTGTATTAGTCTATTATGTCAGTGATCACATCCATCAGAGTGGTCCTTTCTTGATTAGAACAACAACAAAAATTACAGTTTAAAATATTTAATTAACCATGATTGTTGTTAGCTATAGAGTGAAATAAAAATTAATAAGCAGTGGAAAATCAATTACAGTGGCTACATATCACTAAGTAAATTGATCATGTACCTATAGCCTGCACTATAAGCAATACCAAAACAACATGATGCAGGGCTAATAAATGCTACAGACACTTAGCTAAAAGAGTATTAAGGGAAGGAGTCTAAATTATGGCAATTCTATCATAAGTATAATGTATGTATACAAACCTGCATCTAAAATATAAAGGTTGAATAGAGGGACTGTGCCCTCATATCAAACCAAGCCCTGGATGTTGGTTTGAATATGAGGGCACAGAGCTATTTAGGAGTCAGGCCACCAGTACCCTACCTATCACATAGTATATAACTACCTTTGCCACTCTGTCACCCAACAGGATCTATGTGACTTAATTTGTTTCCTGTCTTTCATTTGCTCAAATTGGATGAGGGAGGGAGGGAGGCTATATTTATTATTTATTATACTAGGGTGATGTGCAATATTTGATGGCAAGCAAACTTTTAGAGGTGATAGACTCTAACTTCTTAAAATTTTGTTGTTGGAGGTTCCAACCAATCAGTTAAATACATAGGAAGGTGTAATGTTTACCAAAAAGCACTTAGCACTTAGATAAACCACCATACAACTGATTGCTAGAAGTCACACTTAATAATAAACGAGTAGGTGGTGGCCAAATAAGCATGCGGGTGGTAGACAGGAAATAATGAATTTAATCATGTTGGCCTCATCCCTATTCAATAGCCACTATATCCACTATAAACACAGCAAGTGTTCTGTCATAGGGAAAACTCTTAGGTAGCTAGGTAACACTACACTGAAACTGATGAGAAAGACTAGCTATTGTATCGCACAGTAGCCACAGCAATATCCTTATAAAGAAAAGATGAAGAATTCCCACGATGTTGAACGATGGTGTCTCATTGTTCCTGTTTCATTGAGATCGCAGCTCCTTAGGATGTACACAGTAGTTTATTTGCTGGACATTTGGCTGAGAAACGTGTCTAAGATGTGTTGGTGGCAAGGGATGAGAGGAGATGTCAGAAAACAATGTCGTGCATGTCTCACCTGTGCTAGTCGAAAATGTACTAGTACTGCAACCCATCTCCCATCACACCCAATTCCAGTGGGACAGACTTATGATGGAAACAAATACGTTGCATATTTCAGATCAGAAAGCAGAAACAATTGCTTGACTACTGAATCAGTCATTTGTTGTCATGGTGCTGGGATCATTTCCTTCCCATGCATATCGAGTCAGTGTTCAAGAATCCATGCTTCTATGGACAAGATCCTTGTCAGCCAAAGGAAGAAAGCCTCATGCAGTTGCCCTTCAACACCTTACATGGTTAATCTTGATGATTAGTTTGTTTATTGACTTTCGGATGCATGGGGTATTGCTATTGAAGTTGCTCAGAAGCTCCTGCCAAGGATAGAGGTTATTGTGTTGGAGATATAGAGTCATGGTGCATATGCCTCACGAATCCACTGGTAGACCTTATTGAAATGGACCAATAACACTATTTTGTTCTCAACGGAATAAGAATACTGGAACTGAGACTTGAATTCGTGTATTCATTGTATATTGGATTTCATTCATTGGAATGTGGGCATTCCAACTGAGAAGGGGGAACTGTGACATTTCATTCATTTTCATATTGTTTTTGCGACATGTAAAATTAATAGTGTATACATATGCTCACAAAACAGTTGCTTGTGTGATTAAAAAAGTTATAAAAAAGAAATAGCCACGAGTATAGCTCAAAGACCCTGCATATACACAATTATCATGTTATGAAAGCAATATACGAACATGAATAATGAAATGTCACAGACAATTGATGATTTTTTAAACCTATTCTGTGCCCAAACCTACTCCTTTCCAATTAGGGGGACCCCTATAGGTTGATATCAAGCTCTTCAGGGGGATTACTCAACTCCAATTTTCCAATCATGGGGAGGGGAAGGAGGGGAGCCATGTTTCTCATTTGATGACTATATTTTTTTCGTACCAGCAACTACTCTACCTGTGATAACCATACCAGAGACCACTGTACCAGAGACCACTGTACCAGCGACCACTGCACCAGAGACCACTGTACCAGAGACCACTGCACCAGAAACCACTGCACCAGAAACCACTGTACCAGAGACCACTGCACCAGAGACCACTGTACCAGAGACCATGGAGACTACTCTACCAGAGATCACTGCAGCAGAGACCACTGTCACTGTACCAGAGACCACTGTACCAGAGACCACTGCACCAGAGACCACTGCACCAGCAACTACTGCACCAGAGACCACTGTACCAGAGACCATGGAGACTACTCTACCAGAGACCACTGCAGCAGAGATCACTGTCACTGTACCAGAGACTACTGTACCAGAGACCACTGCACCAGAGACCACTGCACCAGCAACTACTGTACCAGAGACCACTGCACCAGCAACTACTGTACCAGAGACCACTGCACCAGCAACTACTGTACCAGAGACCACTGCACCAGCAACTACTGTACCAGAGACCACTGCACCAGCAACTACTGTACCTGAGCGTATGACCACATCTCTAGGTATAATTCTTAGGTGATTATATAAATGGTGTGAAATGCAATAGATATCACCATCTGTTAAAGCAGAGGCAGTATAGAAAGCTTGAATGTGTGATGGAGAACAAAATTTTATCCATCATAGGGAAGTGTGTAACTTCACCTCTCCTCTAGACAGCCAAAGCATATTCCCAAAAGATGTTTTTCTATAAAATATGTAGATATTTTGGGATCAGAAAAAAAAAAGAAAAAAGAAAAAAAAAAAAAAAAAAAAGTCCTTTAGAAAATTAGCTATCTTTGTTTCAATGGTGAATCAATTGTAACAGGACAGAGTCCACAGTAAGAGGGCTGGCTCCACTCTATAAGGCTATTCTGAACAGCGTGTAATTCTGAATTACAAATATTTCTGACATTTCTGAGCTCAATGTTGGAGGATATAATCGTGAATATATCTTTCAAAATATAAGCTTGAGGGAGTTTTGGAAATATTTGACCGTTCAGAATAGCCCCACTTTGAAAAAATAGTCTCGTAACTTCTTGTGCATTCTTTCCACATAGACTTGATTAATCCACCTATTTCTATCCCTCCACCCTCTGTCACCATTACTGGTTCTCCTATCAATTCACACTACTTCTCTGGTCTCCAACTCAACCTGACCTGTCACATTCAAATTTTAATGCCCATGGAGTATAGAGTCAGTGTCTCGTCTCAGTGGGTTAAGTCAGGCACTATCCTCACTTCAAACAGTCAAGTGAGTGTTGACAAAGGAGCAGTAGAGGTGGGACCACTTCTCTACCAGAGTAGTCTGGTATTTAGCTCCCTGAATGGAGACAGAGATGAAGGAAACTACACTTGTTCAGTGACTGTTAGTCTCTTTGACACTTCTAACCTTCTTCCAGTGACTATCACAGCCACACACATTGTCTCAGTGGAGAGTAAGTAATTGATACAGAATTCCTACCTATCTCTTAATGTTTTTCTTACTAACCAAAGCTTCGCTCATCCAGTTGAGGTTGACTGGAATAACAAATTGTAACAACTGGAAGGTAAATTCAGCTATTAGCAAACTAGCTTAGTCTTATCAGCACCATCATCAGTTATATCATCCTCACTATTTTTTAGGCTGAAAATTCTGTAATGAAAAATAGAGACATAGTGGAGGCTATAACAAGAAGTGTGGTTCGTCGATGTGGGTGTGGTTTCTCAGAGGACCGTATCAGAGGAATTATTTTTCGCTGCTTTCCTTCCTCCCCTGATGCTGTCACTTACCGAGCAGAACTTCATGGCACTCTGGAAGCTACTGTCCCTGACTTGATTGAAGACATCAACGAATGGCTGTCTTCTGGTGCCTCCATTCCAGTACAGTTGCAGCTACTTACCATAGACAATTCTTGCTCTGTAGCCATAAGCTCCCTCAATGAGAATGAGTGCATGGCTACTGGTACAGGAACAAGTGGACCATCTACTGGTGTGAGAACAACTGGACCATCCACTGGTACAGTGGTTGGAATTGCCATTGGAGTTATTGCTGCCATTGCTGTTGCCATAGCAATGGCTATTATTGTAATCATATTCCTACGTCATAAGAATCATCGTGCTACTCTCAAGATGACAGACACCAAGTAAGTCACCATTATAGCTTTAACTATTTCAAGTGTTATCATTAATTCCATAGGGGTGAAGGAGGTGTGGCTGTTCAACTGAACGTCCTGAACCCTAAACCTCCACATACACATACTGAAGAACAGCATGATTATGAGGACCTCGACAAATACAGTGAAATCCGTGATATCCCACCAAAGATCCCACCAGGAGCTGCCTCTGGTGGTGATTATGAATTCACCACTTGCCCTGCTTATGTCCCTGTTGCTTCCCAAGGTCAAAGTTCAGTGATGGATGGGAAAGGAACTGAAGAGGGTCAATATGAAGTGGTGGTAGTACCCTAAGGTACTCCATGATTCAGAAAAAATGAGCACTTTATAATAAACTCACCAATATTATAGTTAAAATAACATCATAGTATCTAGGTATCTAGCTATACCTAAGCTGATAAACTGGTAGCTACAGTCATTGTGTGCTCAATGTTCTTCCCAGGCAATTCCACATGCAATTATTATAGCTAGTTTGTGGAAGGCCTGTTCTTGGGATGGTAAAGATTTTTGTTGTTGAAATTAGCTGTCTTGCCATTGCACATACAAATTTGTGCAATGGCAAGTTAGTGATAGCAGTGGACTGTGACTTGTGCAATTCATACTTCCATTCACTGTCCCATTGATGTCATCACACACAAAAGTTTGAAGCGCAGTGCCTCCAACCTGTGAACTTTGATTTCAGTATAAAGTGCCCCATTTTTTATATTTTTACCATGAATTTCAGTATTTTCAGCCATTTTATATGTAATGCTAATATAAAGTGTGTAGCTACAGTGTGTTTGCCTAAATTCAATTTTGTGTCAAATTTCACTGATGAATCAGTATGGTTGGAGGCTCTGGAAGCATGGCAAGTGTGACAATTTGGCTTCATATAATGTCATGAAGTATTGCAACTGAATCAGAGACTCTTCAAAGTCCATGGAGGTAGCTAAAGGCAATAGGTGGGAAAGGGAGAAAGAGAAAGGGAGGTGTGTGAAAGAAGAGAAGAAGGGAGGGAGATGGAGAGATAAATGAAGGGGAGGAAGAATGGACTGCAGGTGGGAGAGAGGAATTGATTGCAGAGTTGAAAGCATTGCCTTGAAATCCTCATCACTGCTGTGGACATACTGTGTCCTTTCTCTGGAATTTTCTCAGTCAGTGGCTCTAAATCAAAGCATAAAAGTGCATTCATTAGAAGGGGAGTCTGCAGGGGCATAGGCAGGGGGGTTCAGGGGGTTATGCATAACCCCCCTTCATTGTAATGATATTCATAACCATGCCAATGATACCACGATAGAGGGAGGATTGTGGTAGTATTAAAGCTACGTATACCACACTATACTACAAGCTTACTGTGGAAAAAGTGGGTGTGGCCAGCCAAAAAATGGGCATGGTCATCCAAAATTATTTTTCAGCATACACCTTCTAAACCTCTGCCTACGCCCCTGTAGACTACTATAGGACTGGACTTCCACTCCCCCCTGAACTTCAAGAACTTTGTGGCCATAAAATCCTCTGGGAATCCCATGGTCAAACTAAATGGAAGTCCTCCAATCAGGAGTACAGTTGCCTTTGAATCTACGGTCCTCATGTTAGCAAGCATCCTCAAACCATTATTCCTATAGCACAATGTACTATACACCATGTTACTCATGTCACCCTCAAGCTATTCCTTGTTGTTTCCTGCCGAACTAACTCCCTGGGTCTAGAGAGACAAAATTGAAGAGTCATGCAGTCATAGCACTGTTACAGTATTAATGAAGCCAAATTAGCATAGATTACCTACATAGGTGCATAGCATAATGTCATAATACATACTTATTGTCCATGCCTCTGCTCTGAGAAGGACTTGAATCAGTTTATGGTCGTTCCTCTTCACTGCCAAGACGAGTGGTGAATATCCATCTTTATCCTTGGCTACTATAATATGTCTATAATATTATACATATGTATAAATTAATACAATTATGTGATTACACAGACATGCAGGTGTGCTGAACACATAACGTAATATCATTCCAGCATGGTACAAAGTGCAAGTGTTGTGCACATGTCAAAATTGTGGCAGCCGCAGTTTAGACTTGAGGCAGCTGTATTCTAGCATACACCCAGAAGTTTTACATACCTACATACTATAATAGTGTTATAAATATGTTTCCCCTCTGACTGTTTGCTTCACTCTTCAGTAGGCTTGAATAAATTATGCTAGAATAATAGGTATGCCAAAGAATAAGGGAATAATGCTGGAATAATAGGGAACAATTTAGGCCAAAGTTCTGTATGTGTGTGATAATGCAACTGGAGTACAACTTTACAAGCAATATGGCTAAGCTAGCTAGCTGGTAACTAGACCACACTATGGCTGTCTGCATGCATGCACTTGCTGACTAAGATTTTCAGTCAAAGATGGCAGCTAGTGAAGCTGCCTGATATTGATAGTGACTGTGATTAAATTTTGTCCAACTCCGACTCAGAAGTGAGCAAAGAAGTGAGTGTACCTAGTCTCCTAGACAGGCTTAAATGCCCTAAATCTTCGGATTTGGCAAGGAAGGGGTAGCTGCTGAGCCTATCTTGTAGAATAATGGTTATGTTAGTGCTTAAGAATAGGTAACTAGCATGAGAATCAGAGAATTAGCATGATTTATTCAACCCTGTTTGCTTGGCGGTTCTGATTACTTGTTTGATTTGATGGCTTATGAGATGGGTTGTGAAGACCCTAACCCCAGGCTTAATTAACCCTAGCCCTAGTCCAGCCCCTAGCCCCTAGCCCTAGCCCTAGTCCAGAAAGGGTCTGATTCATGAGATCAAAGACACTTCCAACTTCCAGTACCATGCAGCTATAGTAGAATTGCATGATTACATACTCGTGAAATTGCTTTATTCATTGGATATTAATCACCAAATTCCACAATCTAAATATGGAATGTATGAATATCGTTCAAATTGAAGGTGGGGGCTCGTTAAGAATGGCTGCTGTTAACGGAGTGGTGATCCTTCTGGCTTTAGGAGGACCGCTGCCACCATATAACTTGAAATGCCAGGGCACCCTCGTTGGTTTGAGTGAGGAGAGATTGCAACACCTCGACAAACACAAACTAGTGGGCACGGACAACCCTAAACCCATGCTATCTTGGACCATAGCTCACACGGAAAGATCAAGGAGGCAAGTTGCTTTCACAGTGATAGTTGCAGAGGATAAAGACCTGAAAAACATCTTCTGGGATTCAGGTAAAGTGTACAGTTCAGACCAAAGAAGTCTTAGATATGGTGGACCAGACCTCCGCAATGGTCGCACCTACTTCTGGAAGCTATGGAGGTGGTGGGGGCAGCTATGGAGACTATTACGGTGGCCCAGATGCAGTGGACTACCATCACGGGGCTGGGGCCGGGGGCAGGTCTAAGGGGGGTGGTATGTCTCAAAGGCTACTACAGGAATGTCCTGGAGGCTATTCACATCCCCTGCACGAGTAACAGAGTAACCAGGTTATAAGTGGTGTGCCTAGCTAGCTAATAATTTTCCTTCACACCAGGACCACCATCAACATGTCGTAACTTAAGAGTGTATCATCCGAGAACCAGAACCAACTTCATCAGGATAGGAGAATATAGGCTTGATACTTAGATACTTGATACATATAAGAAATGGAATCTTATAGCTATAGCTGGTGGCATTTTCCAGTGGCAGATCCAGGAATGGGCCCAGATGGCCC